>JAGDQP010004030.1:0-37348 GCA_022664845.1 Lepisma saccharinum | reverse complement strand
AAAGAAAGAAAGAAAGAAAGAAAGAAAGAAAGAAAGAAAGAAAGAAATAAAATCATTGCAAAATATTATAACTTCTAATGAAGAAAGTCTGTGTTTCATAAGACATGTTACAATATTCAATCTTGCCTTAAATTTGAACAATATTCTACTCAATAATTATAAAATAAACCAATGTTGATACATTTAACAACACAAATGACTTCTATCCAGACGAGAATAATATTTAAAGTTATAAAAATTGTTAAGGTACCTAAATATAATTATTTTTAACTAACATGATGAATTGCTAATGATATAATTAATAAATACCTGGATACTGTGTTTGTCCGAGTACGCCAGCAGGAGATTGTGGATGCTCGCCTAAATTAATACAAAAGGAAATTTGAAGTTAGTAGTTTCTAGGGATTGGCCAGACTGTTGACTGAGCGATTTTGACCAAACTCGGGAGACATAAAGCCCAATATCAGAGATAATGACCTCCAAAATTTGGTATGAGGATAGGTACCTGGTGTAAAGATATATGACTTTCAATTTTTATAGGTGAAGTCAATGGGAGCGTATTTACAACAGACACTCACCAAGATACAAAGCCCGATTTTGATAAAAAAAATCTTATATAGGTAAACCATTAAAGCCAAAATTATAGCTGATATGGTCAACAAGTAACGATAAGGGAACCCTGTAAATATGAAACGTAGAGAGTAAGCAAATCGATAACAGAGTAAGAAATGGTCATTTTCCTTACCAGACCGTTAAATATGTTGAGAGCAAATGCCTATTATAGGATACTAAACAAAAGGCCTTACATATTGAAGGATATAACTACAATGTCTGCCTTATTGACTCTGTCTCAAAATTTTTAATAGTAAAGGCGTCAAGTAATATACGAAATCTAAAAATGTAGTAATGAGACTGATTATTTTACCTGTTTTATTGTAAGAACATTACAAGGCAACATAGACACCTTCAAAGTAATTGCCTTAGGAAACCACACAGCGTTGGAGACGGTTCTTCTACTCCTCATTGCAGTGCTGGAACGCGGATACTCGAAAAGCCTTCAACTGATCGGCTACACGCCTTTTGAATGCTGTCCATGTCCCCAAACTGACTTACCTTCAGGTGTGTTTTCAATCTCGGGAATAGGAAAAAATCAGGACTGACGTTGGGCGAATACGGAAAATGAGGAGCCACAGAGGTTCTTACTAGCCAGAAAGGTGTTTGCTGGAATTGTTGTGTGACTGGGCGAATTGCCAGGATGCAACAAGTTGATTTTGATGTTTGGTCGCACACGCATGGCAATTTTCCAGAAACTCTCGGTAAAAATGTTCATTAAGTCCTTGGTCTGGAGGCATGAACTCTTTGTGAACGATTCTCTGGCTCTCATGGAAGCGAATCAGCATGTACCTTACTTTCTGGGCCATGGAGAGCTTGGAGTGTGCCATTCCATGCTTTGGCGCTTGATTTCAGGGTTGTATTCGAACACGTAAAGGCACGTTCCACAATATGGGAATCATTTACAATCGAATTCAAAAATACAACGCAACTGTTCATCCGCATGTCCTCTTGCTCCTGCGTGAGGTTTCTTTGAACCAGTTTGGAGCAGATTTTTTGCTTACCCAATTCATTGGTCAAAATCAGATCTTCAACTCTGAGCGGGCCATTCTGACTGTAAACCGATGATCCTCCTGCAAATGACTTAAACCAACAAAATATATTGGTTTTAGACAAATTACTGTCTTTGGCAAAGTTTTGCAAACGTTTCGGTTGCACTGTGTCCAAATATGAAGCAAAATCTGATAGCTTATAGTTGTTCGGTATACGTGGCACTCATTGTCAGAACGTACAAGTAAAACCTACTTCAATAAAACAATCGCTACAACAACCAACGTAAAGCCAGTTTGGTCCAACTTGCATTGATAGCGTATCATATATTCGTCCACCTCCCCTGCAATTTTCGGGTCACCAGTGTTATCGGCTCGTGCATGGTCTTGCCTCCCTCATTACTTTATTTACACAGTAAGTATGAATCCGCGCTGGAATGTTCTAAGAAATTCTATGACGAAGTTAGTTTTGGCATAACTCTAATCCTGTTCAAGAAAATCACACGTGAAACTGACCTGGAGAATGTGCGAGTTGGAGAATGGTAAACAACGTTTCCTGTTAAAGAAACGAAGACCAACCGTCACAAAAATATTTTCCAACATACCGGTGACCTCTGATGTAAAAGTTTGGATTTGTTTCCATAAATTGTTTCAAAACAGGTTCCAACCTTCGCCCCAAATTTTGCATGTCCCTTTCTCTAATATTGGGCTATATGTATAACAATTATATAGCATAGTATATATGTATAGTTTATAGCTGGTTATTATATATTTTAGTACCTAAAAACTACTTGCACAGAAAACATTCAGTTCCGAGATACTATTTACAACATTCCATTGCTATCATCTGTACATCTTTATTCACGGTTCGTTTATTAGTTCGATTCACGGCGCTATCAATGATTTTCGCCAAGACGTGTGAGATCTGGAAGTGTCCGTCCAGCATCGTCATGGAATTGGGGAACTGCTATGAATAAAATTTAGGGACGATCACAGTGAGAGTTTATACCCTCCTCTTCCAAACTGTCTAGATGTTTTTGACCCTACAAAGCAACCTTATATGTATATGTCGTTCACAACTGTATCTGTAGTAATACTAAACATGCAGTTTAATTTCTTCATCAAGCTTAATATGAGTTGGTTGGCGTTTCCCCCAAGTGGCGTTTCGGGGAAACTGTCCATTCGGACAGTATATTCCTTCCAAAGCTGCTAAATACTGTTTGAAGGTATTTGCACTTGTAGCAGCTTCAAACTTCTAAACAAGTAACTTAGAAATTTATGCAGGGGTTCAGCCTGACGGGCCATTGAAAACCAGTAACAAACCTTACGACTTAGTAACTCGCCTGGTTGAACCATTCTCCGGCTCAAAGAGAAACATAACAACAGACAACTGGTTCATTGCTTTGTCGCTGGCTGTAGACCTTCTTGAAGAAAAACAACTGACTCTCATAGGAACCATGAGGGAAAATAGGCGAGAAGTTCCGGAGAACTTTTTGGCTTACAAGGACAGGGAAGTACATAGTAGCTTGTTTGGCTATCATGAAAAGGCAACACTGGTCTCTTATGTGCCAAAAAAAGTAAAGCTGTCATTGCTTTGTCTACAATGCACCGACGAGAAGAGAAAGCCCGTTATAATAACTGACTATAACGAAACTAAGTTTGGAGTTGATATACTTGATAAGATGTGCCGCAAATAGGACACTAGCCGAAACTCCAGAAGATGGCCATTGACCCTGTTTTTTCATCTAATGAATGTTGGTGGCGTAAATGCAATAAATATTTTTCGGGCTAATAACAACCACGAAAATGTTGTTCGAAGAGAATATTTGACAACTTTGGCATTAGAGTTGATGAAGCCTGCTGTTCATCTCCGGATGAATCTAGAATCAATACCAAAAATTCTTCAGAGCAGATGCAAACTCTTCTTAGGTGTTGAAGAACCAGAGGTTCCTCCACTACAGCCACAGAGAGGACAAGCAACTAGCGGTCGATTGGTGATGTGGCCAAGAGCAGCTGACAAGAAAACAAGAAAAACTTGTGACAAGTGCCAACAACGTGTGTGCCAAAACCATCTGAAGAATGTTTGTGATCGATGTTTTCAATGAACTATGAATAACGGATTTATACCATGCTAACAATTATTGATATTACATTTATTTATTGATATAACAAATCTGTTCTTCTTGATTTTTTCTCTAAAAATTTTAAAATGTTTTAGAACTTTGACTCTGTGTTAAGCGTTTTATTGAGACCAAAGGTAGTGTACTGTTAAAAGTGCTAATTGTTTTTAAATTGTAAATATAGTTCATGTAGTTATGCAAGGTGCGAAATATGATTTCAACCTATAAAATTGGTGTAACACACGCATTGCTGTGTAGGATGTACACTGTAACATGCTGTTTACATTGACTGCGCTATAGTTTGTATTCTGAGTACTTTTTTTCGATATATCGAATGTTTCAACAGTTATAATTTTATCCATAAACAGTATAAATTACGTGTTGATATGTGTGTTTCAGTCAATTTATAACATAAAGCTTATCTAACCACATCTTATTGTAAAACAATACTATCATCGATAAAACCGATATATCGAACAAAAGTACTCAAGTCGAACGCTATAGTGCAATGGTTAACGTCATTTTCAATGTGCACAGAACAAATATTTTACCTTAATGTATGTAAAAAGTGTTAAAACTTTTGATATATATCAAATTTCAGTTGGGGTAATAAATTACCCAAGCTCGACCACTCGCGTCACAGTGAGGGGCGCAACCACTGGATTGTTAATACATATTAACAGTTCATAAAATATATAAGAATTTCCTGCGAAACTTTCTACGTCATCTGCCAATAATAGTTCTTCTCTCATAGGCCACACCCACTAGTCAAATAACCGCTACCAGAAACTAATAGAAGTAAATAACAAACAAGGAAAAATATCGAGGCACAAAATACATATTAGATAAAGAGATGCGTAATAAATAAATAACTAAATTGCTTGTAATATTAATACCATAATTAAGGAATAATAATTAATTTTCTTATTTATTAATTCCAGTTACTAGTTTGCGATAGCGGTTTAGTTGACTAGTGGCTGTGGCCTGTGAGAGGAGGACTATGATTGGCGGATGACGTAGAAAGGATCTCTGGACCTTTTGGTACTATTTAAGAATTGTTAGTTTAAAAATATTTTGGTAAACTTTATTTTTATATTGGCAAGTCTAGTAACTTTGGACTTCGGCCCGTCACGATTCGCTCTTTAGCCATTAAAATCCACACCCAAGCCCCTGCCAGGACTCGAACTCGTGACTTTCGAGCCGTTGGCCTACCGCCGTAAATCACAAGGTCTGAGGAAGATGCTGTTGGAACATTGAAACCGTTACGCTTTTGTGTATATTTTATGTATATCCGGAAAACAGTATGCACAACATTGTTAATTAATAACTGTTAATAATAATTAATTATTAATAGTCTGGTATGATGTCGTCGAACTTGGTTGACATAAATACATTTTGAGAAGACTAAGATAACTGCATAATTTCCAACGTCCCTTAATAACGGATGTGAGGGAGATTTATTATATTTTTTAAACTTTTTTTGTACCTGGCAATGCAGGAGCCTCTCCTTCTGGAGTCACAGGACCTTGCAGACCTGAAAACACAAAACACAGAAAATATGTAGGTTCAGGATGTGTTTATTATTTTATATTTTAATAATAGTCCAGAATTTCATGTATCCTTCTGTAGCGATGATGAAAATATCCGTACATAAATAATTTTCGGTACACACCTGTACATGGTCTTTTCTTATATTACATGTTAAGCGAAGGTTAGTAAATTTTCTACGAATAATGTTCGTAGAACGAAGGAAAATATAATAAAAATGATAATTATTCTAAACATTTTATTGACACACCATTACTCTCCACCAAGTAAATTGCTACTGTATTACAGTGTTATGTTGAAACCAAATGTACTGGTATAACTTAATATGTTATATATGTAATTAATCTACATCAATTTTAACTACTTTCTAATATAAAAAATATATATTTCGGATTCTTTGTTAAGTTGTTAAATTAAAGCCTGGTAATGGTAACAACTGGTGACGTAATAGGCGCAAGTAATTGAATGATCATGACAATTTGTCATGTAAGGAACACAACGAATGTCACAAAACCGTTTTCTTAATAGCTTTGTCAAGGTATGTTATAAAAATGTGAGAGTGCTTAAAGTCACACTCTTACCTGTAAATGTATAGCAAAGAGGACAAGACAGTGTTCTATATACTCAACTTTAAGGGATTAATGGTAGTCGCTCATAGGGTGAGTGTTATCATTCGTGTATAGAAGTGACTATTGGAACGGAGCCATAATTCAGATGCCACTTTCAGCAACAGCGTTAAGTTGCTACGTTTCCCATTTTCAATGCAAAATGTTCGGAAGACCATCATGTGAGAAATTAATTTACTTGGTGCATGTGGGTCCAAAAATATATGAACACTCTGAGTGATACTTTTAGTATGAAAAACGTCTCCTGCAAAAACAGTAATATGTTGTGATTAAATACATTACACTGCTCTTCATTTAAAATGCACCACCAAGAACGAGAGAAAATAACGGATCCGAATTTGGAAGATATATACCGTCAGGTACAAGTAACAAATGGTTAAACTTTCCATTTTTTACGACGCGTGACAACGTGGCCAGAGCGGAACAGAACTGCCGAAGGTAAGTAGTATGTGGGACTAACATGGGCGTTCCGAATAGTTGCATTAGGGCGCTGAATGGAGACCATGGACCCTTGGGTGTTCTCCTGAGGTATGGAAAGCCATGCGTCTTCGACACAATTTCACAGCTCATTAACTGTAGCTGGGGGAGGTCGCTAGGGTGAGATGTGTTGTGCAATCATGACAGACGTGTTTAATTGGACAGAGATTAGGTGAATGCGCCGACTAAGGGTAACATTATGTCCAACCAGAAAAGTTAGGACATCACATGCCACACGGGCAAGTTGTATTCTGTCAGAATGTGATCCCTGGTAGAACTTTTACTAAAGGGTCCACAATCGGTCCCACACATTGTCGAAACCGTTAGCTGGTCAGATGACCGTCAATGCTTATGACACATGACCCGGCGAAGTATCCCACAGTATTCCACACTATAACATACCGTGCTGTGCCGAAGCAAAACGCAGGCGTCGCCTATCCAAGTGTTCTGATACCGCCAGATACGGATGTGGCTATTATGATGTTGCAGACAGAAGAGAGATTCGTCTGAGAAGAGAATAAACTGCTATTCGGCTCTCGTGCGCGACGTGCGTACACCAGTTTAGTTGCGCATTTATGAGTGGAGTCAGTGGAAGCCGCGCGAATAGATGCCTTTAAAATATCTGCCAGATGGTGTAGATCTATTCGTGGTGCATTTGGCACTTTGAAATTTCCATCGGAGCGTGCATCAGTGTTCGAGATGTGGTTCTTTAATGCGTCAGAGCCATACACACAAACTGTCTGTTCTTGCGACCCTTGCTACATCCGGCATGACGTTGCGTACTGTTTTCGTGGAGCCATCGAGTCCATAGGGGCTGCAGTTTTGACGCACTCAATCCAACACGGGCACTGAAAGATACACCGCACTCGCGATATGCCACAATTCTTCTGGAGTCATAGGTGGAAGCCTGCTGCTTTCGCTGATGACACATCTTTCGATGTAATACACACGCACTCACTTCACACCAACTGTCATCTACCACTGCACTTTGGATCTCTGACCTGCCTCCGATTACTGTTCCTAGATGGCATATCCGGCGCCTCAGATTCATCACGTACCTGGCGTGTTAATAAGGTTTGTATCTTTCCATGTTTTATATATTCTTCAAATTTACATAATTTATGTTCCCTTCTCGGTGTTGCACTTGTAATAGCGAGCAATGTTTTTACGGAACTTTATAATTTTTAAATTCCCATACTGAAAACCATCATTTTGGACTTATCAACTTTTCGTTCTAACTGCTTCATTTCCATTTGGTTAAAAATATTACATTAATTTTGGGAAGTATCAGCAGTATGGTTTACGTCGTCCGTACCGAATTTTCTTTTGGATTCGATTGGCATATATCTAGGTGTGATTTAGTGTTTTTAATTTTTTATAGTAGTTCTATAAGATTGAATATGTCTAGGAAAGTAGAGATCTATATGTCATTTGGAAATAATCATTTTCTAATCATACGGCTGATTCGATAGACTGTTTACACATTACAAATGTTGAACATATCTATGTGGCATTGCCACCACAGATAACTGGTCAAATTGTTTCGTCTGAATCAATGCGTCAATTCACGTTAGACAATATGTGTGTATAAACTTTAAATTTAGGAACCCTAATGTAGTATCTACGTACCTTGCTTTGGTAGATCATGAATATGGTTGAAATGCTTGTGATCACATCCATATGTTTTGTTTGTGCCAGGATTGAACCAGGAATAGTGTAACTTATGTAATATTGCCTTCATGTTGTGTAAATGAGAATAGGAACGGTGAACTATTTCTAATGACACTACATTAATAATTGCAACTTCAAGACGTTATCATAGATTTGCAACAGTGACGTATCTGAGTTGGAACACAATTTATATAATAATCCTTTAAATTATTTTTTATACCTGAAACTTGAGGCTTATGTTCTGCTGGTGATACAGTGAACGGGCCTTCTTGACCTGCAATTGTAAATAAGAAACAAGAATGGAAAATTACTTTCAACATGGGATTACCGATAAATCATAGTTCATCTTACTTTATGAATGCCTATTTTAGTATTTACATCTTAAATGAACCCATGATATTTTCAAGCCACAACATGTTTTAGGAAAGTTTGTATCTATACTTTAGGGTTGATTAATTAATATCTGATGCAAATAGAAGACATCGATCCGAGAATTTTCAAACCTGTGTAGTGGACAATGATTATCCATAAAAACATTAACATAATGTAAAAAGGAAAATACCCCAATAGCACATCAGAATGAGCCTATATTGATATAGTACCATTTACGCTTTCCATTGATATTGTTATATGATATTGGGTAATATATAATGGAATAAACGTTTGTCAATATTCGCGTTATAGATGCAGATCGGTATCAATACTGATCACTATAAACAGAAAAGTACTGATTTTATAAACTGAATTACGTATATTTTTACAGTATTTTATAGTGACCTTTGTTCCATCATTGTGTGTATTCTATTACGCGTCTTATTTTCTCGTTTGTCCACACTTGTCTGTGACCGGATTTGAACCAGGAATGTTGTCATTTATTGTCAGATGTTCTAGCCACTCCTCTAGGGACCCATATTTCAAGAATAGTGTGTCCGATATGCACTTCGCCAACTCAGACATAGGATCTGGTCACTCAGACAGTATTTCTACTACAAAATGACTTCAAGCACGAGGATGTAGAACTTTTATGCGTTAATTTAGTATAACACGAGTTATTTCTGCAATACGTAGACATTCTCAAACATGCACGAAGGTCCTCGGAAGGATATCGGCCGGTATTGAATGGCAACGAGCAATGGTATCTTAAAAAAAATAATATTTCAGGAAACTTAATAATTCTGTAAACTAGAATTTCTGTAACTCCAGGTTTTTCGTATTTGAATTTTTCTGTTCTTCGGTATCTACATTCCAAGGCCTAACTACTTGCATAAATATTACATCCTAATCCCACCACAGGAACCCTTTATTAAATATAAAATATTTTTTGCTGAATAGGTTCAAATACGAAGAACTTTGACTGTTTTTCGTTTATCCTGAAAAATATGCTATGGTGGACTTGGTACGTTTCTCAATTCTGGTTATCTACTGTTTTTGCACGTTTTCTGGGTAAAATAAAGTACGTTTCTTATTTTTGAGAAGTCGCTTTGAATCACAGAATTTAGCACAATGTTAATCGATGTTTACTCAGAACGTCAAACAATCATCGATACCCGCATTATTGACCTAGTATTTGTTTTTTATCCATGTTCTCGTTGGGTAGGATCTATTGTTTTCGTAGAACATCTTACATGTGTTACATTATGCATCGATCTTTTAGACATGACGACAATGACAAACGTACAACATGTAGTTGCTTTATAATATAGTTTACGAATTCAGGTTAATAGAAATTGATTAAACAACTTTCAAGGATATAATTTATAGTAGGTGTTTAAAGATTAGAGTACAATTGTCACAAACATACTTCAAATAGTTGCAAGTTAGAAATATAATATTTAAAATATGCAGAGAAAATTTGTCTGATAGGAGTAATAGGTGAAAAAAGGATAGTGGAATGGAACCGTAACATTTTAAAACGAATTTTATAATATTCTACGATCATTGTATATGGTCTTTAGACATCCAAGGCTCAGACTGCTCTAAGATTCTGAAATTGCATCTTTTAAATCTGCCGTTAAATATTCTTCAAATCTATAATAATACGGCAACAAATGTATCTTTTCACTATAAATATACATGGGAGTAACACAGAGATATTGAATCCATATTTATTAACCGTAGTATGACTTAAGTACAGAGTAAAGATATTGGCATAATAACACAAACTATTGTGTAACACTTTTTGTGTACTTAACACATTTTCAGAAAACTGGTCAAGTAATATCGTCGGTGATTATTGCTGTTCACCTTAATAAGTACAAACCTAATTTTAAAATATATTTTAAAACGTTATCTCTTTCTAAATCAAATTTAACATATTGTAATATCAATGCGAAATAAATACGTATTTACATTCACAAAGATATAAATATGTCACTATCAACTGAAATTATTGAAATTTAGTTTATTGTTTTCTGAATTTCAGTAATACGTTTTCACAATTAGGAATACTTGAAACCACGTATTTACATATTAATAGTGTCAAGAAAGAGTTCATGAATTAAATACTTTGTGGATTCAAGTGGCATTAAAAAAGTGTGAGATATTCCATTCTAAGAAAGACGAAATATATGTGACACAAAAGCGGTCATATTTTGTGAAAGAAAACTTTGAACATTATTAATATGTTCATCTTGTACAAAACAATTCGGGCCAAATATATTTCCAGTTATATAAAAGATTATGTGCATATCTTTATTTTTCAATTTCACTTGTATTCCTTAGTTTTGGAGTTGACAGTTATGATAATTGATGTTAAAAATATATTTTAGGAGAAATAATGTCACATTATAGTTTATTCTGTTCCTGAAGCATTATACAACACGTGAACTACGGTCAGATCGAGTGTATTTAATAACAGTTTTAACGCACATCCACTGATCAAAACCTACTTTAACACTACAATGTATTTATGTTTAGAGCAGACCGACTCTACAGACACACGGCAATATACTTTCGAATACTATTGCTATCAAAGTGTGTTGAAAACAACTTCAGTTTCAATTATTCCTTAGACGTATCTCGGAAACAGCGCAATGATTGTCCTAAAACTATACGTAATTAAATAAAACGTGTATGTTTCCCGATAGTAATCGAATTAGCAAATTCAGTTCAAAGACATTTGAATTAAAATAGTTAAAACAAAAGCAGTTTTGAGGAGAATAAATGCGAATAATATCAAGTTGTAAACAAAGTTAGAAATTCATCTGATATTTGCTTGTGACTTTGGATCGCATTTAAAATTATATTCTAACAGAACTCAGATTTAATTTTATTACAATACATTTTAAACAGAGAATAAGATGACAAAATAAAGTGAAATCACAGAAGAAGGTAACATGCAAAGTCCCACATGTCCTCATAAGCATGTGTGACTGAAAACATGTGTCTGGTGCTCTATGAAGGTGTTCAAACCTGCGTCACGCTAACAAAAGTACGTTGATGTATAAATCTTTCAGTGAACTTACTTCGATTCTTGTTTTATCAATTTTTGAAAAGAGAAATACAAATTAACTTTGTAAATGAACGATGTAAGCTTGTGTGGTTCAGCACGTTACCTTCTCATCATAATGATCCATAAATGTCACATAAGTTCGAAAGTACATCCATGCTCAGCGAAAATGCATTTACTTATCATTGATATTATTATTATTATATTTAATGTTGGTAACTATTTTCTAACAAAATATGAAAGTTCAGACCGTGGATGACAACTACATGAAAATTAAAATAAATTTTAAACGAACGTTGTTCATAAAAGTGATTGAAGATACATAAAATTTATTTACTATAAACGCAGAACATAATATTATATTTGGTATTTGCTTTGGTCAAGTAATACTGTAACAGTTTCTGGCTTATTGATTTTTACATCTAATTATTAGAGAAAATGTATGAAGAAAATTTTCCTAATTATTAATATTGCCATTCATAATATAAAATACGCTCAACTTTTCCCCTATATCCGCAAATTAGGGTACCACTAAGTTAAAAGTATGTATTGTGAGAGTGGCGCCCAGTTTGTTTATTACAAACAGTACAAAAATAAAGGACTACGAATTTTATAAAATATTCAACTTCCGACAAGTGAAATGTATGAATTGTGAATGAGTTTTGTATGCTGTACATTTTCTAAAGTTTTTGTACCTGGCATTATAGGTTTCTGCTCTACAGGAGACACAGGTCCTTCCTGACCTGAAAATACAAAACACGGGAAATAATTAGGTTTCTGAACATAGTAATTATCATATAGTATGATACTTTATGTTCACAAACTCAGTTAAACTAGCATAATATATTCAGTAATGTTATGTAGGGTGGATCAAAATATTTACATTCATGAAATTTTCGGTATAACACACATGCCAATTAATTATGGTATATCCATTGTGAGTGCGTAATTGATCCTTAATTACCTCTTTTCAATACCGTTAGGAAAGTAATCTAATAACGTATGGAATGGAGACGTAATTAAGAAGTTTTATTTTCTATTTTTGGAAGTTATTACCTATTTACTGTTTGTTAGTGTTTATATAACCACGGTTGATATTGATCCTATTGTTATTTAGTTATTCCTATTGTTGTTTATCCTTAAGTTTTGTTTAATTATACTGGTTATTTTTTGACTTTCCTGAAAAGTTCTTAAAGCTCGTTTGTGATTGTAACGTGCTTTTGGTTTAACCACGAGTGCAAACGAACCAGCGTATTGCTGTGAATGTCGCAAGTAGGAGAACGTTGAAATTACGGAAGTCATTGATTTTCCCTTTCTAGACGAGGATGGAGTGTGGCATTGATTCTCATGTCTAGCAAGTGTATGTATCAAGTAGTGGTATCTGTATATTATCAAGTAGTAGTTGCAGAAACAAGATATTTGTGATGAGCACCGAATTTGGTTTTGCCAATTGAGACTTATGCACGAACTGAGGTACATGTGTCATTTTAATAGATATCAAATAGGCATTTGTTCGTGCATACATCTAAATTGCTCTTTACTGTCAGCCTTATTCGGTTAGAAACGTATTCATTTACTTAGGGTGTATTAATTATCATTTGAGAATGCGATAATATAAGATAATGCCTTCATGGCAATTTTCTATCCTATCAGGCACAACATCTGTGAACACGGTCTTACTATTATGTGCAGGATCTTGACACCCTTAGGGACGATTATTTTGTCAGTGTGTAATGGGATGAACTCTGGTCTAGTCTTTTTGAAGGGATTTACAACTTTTCCCTATTTTTAAATATGAAATTTTTCTTTCATATTTTAGTAGATTTCTTATGTTCCGGAGCTAGAAACTCAGAATGTTCTAGGTTCAATTCATTGATTTATGCATATGCATTGTCAGTTTGTAATTAATCGACAATCCTTAGAAATACATGTTTCGAGATTCATTTTTACTCTTTCTCTCATTAGCTTCAATGTTTTCCTTCATAAATTAGGCGTGTACTTGATTCTGACTAAACGTCATGAGAGTTATCTGGCCCTCACCACGTTACACAATGAATTTTCCCTTCATAAATGATTTATGGACGATTGCGTTTCTTTCGGTGGACGTGCCATATAGAGGCATTCATCGAACACAACGTGTGTATCCAAAACTAAAATGCCATGTGTAATTGAAGTCAATAAGATCCAGTAACATTCGCTCACTCGTTGACTCCGGTGAAGTGGCAGATGATCAGGAGACTATTTATCTGTTTTCCTTCTTCCACATCTACATGGATCCGTGGGACTCATTCCATTGTTGGCGAAACTCACAGTTTCTTTGCATTCGTCATACTACCGCAATATGAAGAAACCCTTTCTCATTTAAGTACAGCTACTGACACAATTTTCCTGGACAGTGATTTATAATCAATGCAATCTAACATGAATTAACTAACTGGATTGCTATTTTAGCAATAAGTATTTGATGATTTTGCGTAGCCATAGATAATGTTTCCTCTTAGAACATAGATAATGACTCAACTGTCTCACTCAGGATAGTACCTTTTGTACTTCGGTATTTGGAAAGGAATCTAGGATAAGGGCATTGTCATTTTTTAGTTCCGTGTTCTTTCCACGGAAGACATTGTAACCATGTTCTAGCTACCCTTCTTAAGACAATTGTTTTAAAATATAATTATTAATTCAAGTTGGACTTCTCTTTCAAATAGAAATTGTTGAAATATTGACTCCGGCAGGAAATTCATCAACGTAGAACATATACCTCAGGAAACCGGATTGTGACAACTTCGGAAAGATCCCGAGAAAAGATGACTCCTTCCCCAAGTTGACATGAGTGACTGGACAGTTAAAAGAGACTACTACGGAGCTCACTGTGGATTGATTGTTGAAGCTCGCCCACTAGACTTGAAAACACTCTCAATTTGGTTTCGGTTAGTACAACGAATTCATCCTCGTCCTCCGTTTTGAGACACCTTGGGTAAATGTATTTCGTATGTTCGTGACACGGTCGTATGATGCTGAAATATCCAGAGCACAGCAGTTGCCAATTATTCCCCTACAATGATTTCCCAACCTATGATTCACCTGAATCTTCAATTCCACATAAAGATAAAAGGGCTTTGTCTTTCCTGACGTTGACCGAAATTGAGAACTTGGTTTGATGCCTTATCTGCATTCCTGAAATCCATTGAAAAATAGTTCATGCTATCGTAATACGAGTATTTATACTTATCTGCCTCTGCTATAGAATTTATCGATTCAAGCAAATGTTTACACGTATCTAAAGTGGGTATCGGGTTTTCCGAGTTAGTTTTTTCTGCTCCCTAACATACGCAATAGCCCCATGAAAATGCTATTGTGAACAAGCCTATTCTAATATAAACAAATTAACCTTCAAACACACGCGCCTGGGTAAAATTTACCCAAGTCCGTTTCATTGTTGTGCGAGAAAAAGAAAAACAATTGTAGCGCTATGTGCTTTTAGGTACCTTTCTGGTGACAACTCTTGATTGTTTTCACCGAACAATCAGTCAGTTTCCGTTGAGCGGTCGTAGTCGGCGAATCGTAAAGTATTGTCGGGGGTAAAATTTACCCGGCGTGTGTGTTTGTGTACAATTTTTTTCTTGGACAAATTCTTAACCTATATTTTCTTAAAGCATGTGTGTTATATAGTTTTAGTGATAGATGGTGGATATTTTTTCTGGCAAACTATATTTAGCTCAGTAAGGAAGCAGACAGTGAACAGTAGACAAAATGGACAGTGTTGCGCGGGAGGAAGAGAGGATAAGGAACCTTTTTGATTCAGTTGAGAGTGATGAAGAACTGATTCCTGGCGATTCTAGTGACACAGAAAATGATCTTCTAAATGAAAGCGTACATAATACAGATACTGAACAAGAGTGTGAAGGTGATAGTGAAAGTGAAAACCAAGATGATATGCCACTTGCACAAAGACTTGCATCGTATACAGCAAAAGATGGCAGTAAGTGGAGTAAATATCCTCCACGTCAAAATGTTAGAACACGAGCCAGAAATATTGTTAACATACATCTTCCAACAGTGAAAATGGCAGCTAAACAGGCAAACACGACCCTGGATGCGTGGCTTTCGATGATAGACGATAGTATTATTGACGACATAGTTACCTGCACTAACATATACATAAGTTCTGTTAGTGGACAGTACGTGCGAGATCGTGATTCAAATCTCACAAATAGTGACGATTTAAAAGCCTTATTTGGTCTACTGTATTTCGCAGGTGCAATGAAATCAAATAATCTTAACACCAAAGAACTGTGGAATACTAACGGTAGTGGAATTGAGTTGTTTCCTGCAACTATGGGAATAAACAGGTTCCATTTTTTGCTAAGGTGTATCAGATTTGACAATATTCACACACGCGATGAGAGGAAAAAAGTGGATAAACTGGCCCCAATAAGAAACATTTTTGAGCGAATTGTAAAAAACTTCCAAAATGGATTTTCCCCCTCAGAGTATGTCACTGTGGATGAAAAGCTAGAACCATTTCGCGGAAAGTGTCCATTCCGGCAATATATCAAGAGTAAACATGCTAAGTATGGGATTAAAATATTTGGCCTGGCAGACTCTCGCTGGTTTTACACTTGTAATATGGAAATTTATGCCGGAGAGCACCCTGAGGGACCATATCGTATATCTAATGCAGCAGCTGATGTTGTGAAAAGACTAGTAACCCCTATCAGTGGTACAGGTCGCAACATATTATGTGATAATTGGTTTATGAGTGTTCCTCTGGCTAAGGATTTGCTAAAGGATTATAATCTAACTTGTACGGGTACGATTCGCCTCAACAAAAGGGATCTTCCCCAGGAACTAACAGAGAAAAGAGGAAGAGAGAAATATTCAAGCCTCTTCGCCTTTTCCAAGGATATGACCATCACTTCTTATATACCCAAGCCCGGAAGAGTTGTTATTGTGGCGTCAACAATGCACCACAACAAAATTGATCCAGACACTGGTGTGGAGAAAAAACCTGTTATGATAACTGATTATAATTTACACAAAGGCGGCATTGATGTTGTTGACAAACTCTGTGGAACGTACACTGTGTCAAGAAAATATAAGCGTTGGCCACTTACGGTGTTTTTTGGCATGTTAAACGTTTCAGGTATAAATGTCCTTGTGATTTACAAAAACAATATTGGAGTGGAAAACCGAGTAGAGAGAAGAGTTTTTCTAAAGGATTTGGGGTTGCAGCTTTGCAAGGCACATATTGCATCTAGATTATCTTTACATTCCCTGCCCATTCACCTGAAAACATCAATCAAGCGTATCGCTGGTGTTGAAGATGAACCAAAAAAGAAGAAAGAGAAGAGAGTTTCTGGTAGATGTGAGGTATGCCCAACCCGTAAAGACAGGAAAACACACTCATCTTGCTGCAAGTGTAACAAGTTGATCTGCAGAGAGCACAGCGTTGTCTGCTGTGAAGAGTGTGCCCCTCATTAATTAAGCACTTTGTTTTTCCATTTGAGACGTTGGGGAAATGACAGTAAATGTGTAATATAGTACGAAAACGTTTCAGATTTCCATTGTTATGCCATATGATGTTAAAAAAGCGTTTATACTACTCACGCAGTAAAGAAAGTTCGAGTTTTTTTAAAAAAATATGTATATTTGTAACTAGTCATTGTTTAATGCTATTTTGCTGCAAGAACTTTGAAATGAACATATGGAAAAAACACACGGAATTGTTCAATATATTCGTCCTCTTAACATATGTAAGCACTAGAAATTATTTCTAAAATATTTTATGTATATATTAACATATTTTATGGCAACATATAAAAAATATAATATAAAAACAAGATAAAGATATTTTGCTTTCAAAAATGGGTACCAAATCAAAATTCAACCACAAAAAATGATCAGATCTTGTATGAAAGGTTAATTAAAAATAATTTCAGTGTAACATCCAAAATCTATACAGAAATCTTGTAAAAAAATTTCTGTAAAAAAATCTTAACGTTACAAAATTATAACTAATGGGGTAAAAAATACCCAGCGCGTGCGTTTAAGTTCAAAATTTTAGCGCGTGTGCTCTAGGGTTAAGTATGAACCATAATAATTTGATAATTGTAGTAGTAGCAACGGGTATGTTTATGAAAGTGTACAATTTTGGCTAAAACAACAATGTGTTGTAAATATTAATTGACCTAAATAATGTCATTATATGAATGTAGGAACAGCAAGGGTTGAGATAGGAAAGGAGTTTTCACACGGCGACTAGTTTGATGTTTGTGCTAACTATGTAATGTAATAATAACTAAGGATGTAATATTATGCAAGCAGATATCCCTTAGAACATAGATGCCCACGAACAGGAAAATGAAAATACGGAAAAAGTGGACTTCGGATGTTTTGCAATTCAGGTCTTCAAATGATAATAGTATTCCCGTATCACTGTTTATGAAGTAACGAGACAAGAAATTTTATAGCGTTGTATTATTTTCATATACCTTAGAAAATGATTATTATTTTGTAATAAGTTGCGAGGAAGAACCAAATTATGTATTTAAAGTTAATAGAATTCTAGATCTCAATAATGGCCTACATAATTATTTCAGAAGGAAGTTCTGAATGAATACTATGCAAGTAGAAATTTTTTATGAATTTACTTAGGCGGCAGAGGCATCTATGGCTTAGACCATAATAAGAGAGGGTAAAGAATACGGGAAAAGAAATGAAGATCCTAGCTTGAAGGTACCATTCGGTTATTGGCTGATGCGACAGAGAAATCTTCAATGAACCTTAGTCAGGATGGCCGGCCTTTGGTACCAAGTTGCAATGCTACACGTATTTGAACACTCAACATTACGGTCAGTTTAACTTCTATGAACAACTTATTTACTATCTTTTTGTAATTAATGTTATATCAAAGGCTTATAGGTTCAACGCTGATTCACATGTATATTATGAGCACGAAAGCTAACAGTTCACCAGGGCTGTCCTTCAATCGATACCAGGGTACAAAAATTACATTAATACTATAACATGTCGTCCTCGATCGTAGATTATTTAACTCAAATTACTTGCTCGGACAGCTGTACCATCTATTATATAATGATCCTCTTGATACAAGAAACTATGTATAAATTGTAATATCTAACCTGGGTATTGAGGCTGACCAAGAATCCCAGAAGTTGTTTCAGGTTGAGGACCTAGAAAATGTATAAAAGATAACGGCTTCCTAGCATATTCAAAGTGAATATATTCAAAATATTACCTAATATAAAAGATATTTAAAAAAGGTATCAAATAACAATTAAGAATATACAATAAATGTTAAGTATTGCAATAACAAGTAAGTTTTATTTAATCCAATTATTCGTAATAACTTAAAATACGCGTTCTATATGACAAATCATAAGTGTTCTGCATATAAGCTAATGCATGTTTATAATTTCATTCCTTATATTATCAAAATATTCATACCTAATAGATATTTCGCAAAACGAAATAGTTTTGTGACAGAAACATATGGATGCTATAATTAATTAGTTCTATGAACTACTCAAGTATGCTTCCAATGTTTAATGATCCATAAATGTCACATAAGTTCGAAAGTACATCCATGCTCAGCGAAAATGCATTTACTTATCATTGATATTATTATTATTATATTTAATGTTGGTAACTATTTTCTAACAAAATATGAAAGTTCAGACCGTGGATGACAACTACATGAAAATTAAAATAAATTTTAAACGAACGTTGTTCATAAAAGTGATTGAAGATACATAAAATTTATTTACTATAAACGCAGAACATAATATTATATTTGGTATTTGCTTTGGTCAAGTAATACTGTAACAGTTTCTGGCTTATTGATTTTTACATCTAATTATTAGAGAAAATGTATGAAGAAAATTTTCCTAAATATTAATATTGCCATTCATAATATAAAATACGCTCAACTTTTCCCCTATATCCGCAAATTAGGGTACCACTAAGTTAAAAGTATGTATTGTGAGAGTGGCGCCCAGTTTGTTTATTACAAACAGTACAAAAATAAAGGACTACGAATTTTATAAAATATTCAACTTCCGACAAGTGAAATGTATGAATTGTGAATGAGTTTTGTATGCTGTACATTTTCTAAAGTTTTTGTACCTGGCATTATAGGTTTCTGCTCTACAGGAGACACAGGTCCTTCCTGACCTGAAAATACAAAACACGGGAAATAATTAGGTTTCTGAACATAGTAATTATCATATAGTATGATACTTTATGTTCACAAACTCAGTTAAACTAGCATAATATATTCAGTAATGCTATGTAGGGTGGATCAAAATATTTGCATTCATGAAATTTTCGGTATAACACACATGCCAATTAATTATGGTATATCCATTGTGAGTGCGTAATTGATCCTTAATTACCTCTTTTCAATACCGTTAGTAAAGTAATCTAATAACGTAAGGAATGGAGACGTAATTAAGAAGTTTTATTTTCTATTTTTGGAAGTTATTACCTATTTACTGTTTGTTAGTGTTTATATAACCACGGTTGATAATGATCTTATTGTTATTTAATTATTTCTATTGTTGTTTATCCTTAAGTTTTGTTTGATTATACTGGTTATTTTGTGACTTTCCTGAAAAGTTTTAAAAGCTCGTTTGTGATTGTAACGTGCTTTTGGTTTCACCACGAGTGCAAACGAACCAGCATATTGCTGTGCATGTTGCAAGTAGGAGAACGTTGAAATTACGGAAGTCATTGATTTTCCCTTTCTAGACGAGGATGGAGTGTGGCATTGATTCTCATGTCTAGCAAGTATATGTATCAAGTAGTGGTATCTGTATATGTATCAAGTAGTAGTGGCAGAAGCAAGATATTTGTGATGAGCACCGAATTTGGTTTTGCCAATTGAGACTTATGCACGAACCGAGGTACATGTGTCATATTAATAGATATCAAATAGACATTTGTTCGTGCATACACCTAAATTGCTCTTTATTGTCAACCTTATTCGGTTAGAAACGTATTCATTTACTTAGGGTATATTAATTAACCTTTGAGAATACGATAATATAAGATAATGCCTTCATGGCAATTTTCTATCCTGTCAGGCACAACATCTGTGAACATGGTCTTACTATTATGTGCAGGATCTTCACACCCTTAGGGACTATTATTTTGTCAGTGTGTAATGCGACGAGCTCTGGTCTAGTCTTTTTGAAGGGATTTACAACTTTTCCCTATTTTTAAATATGAAATTTTACTTTCATATTTTGGTAGATTTCTTATGTTCCGGAGCTAGAAACACAGAATGCTCTATGTTCAATTCATTGATTTATGCATATGCATTGTCAGTTTGTAGTTAATCGACAATCCTTAGAAATACATGTTTCGAGATTTATTTTTACTCTTTCTCTCATTAGCTTCAATGTTTTCCTTCATAAATTAGGCGTGTACTTGATTCTGACTAAACGTCATGAGAGTTATCTGGCCCTCACCACGTTACACAATGAATTTTCCCTTCATAAATGATTTATGGACGATTGCGTTTCTTTCGGTGGACGTGCCATATAGAGGCATTCATCGAACACAACGTGTGTATCCAAAACTAAAATGCCATGTGTAATTGAAGTCAATAAGATCCAGTAATATTCGCTCACTCGTTGACTCCGGTGAAGTGGCAGCAGATCAGGAGACTATTTACCTGTTTTCCTTCTTCCACATCTACATGGATCCGTGGGACTCATTCCATTGTTGGCGAAACTCACAGTTTCTTTGCATTCGTCATACTACCGCAATATGAAGAAACCCTTTCTCATTTAAGTACAGCTACTGACACAATTTTTCCTGTACAGTCATTTATAATCAATGCAATCTAACATGAATTAACTAACTGGATTGCTATTTTAGCAATAAGTATTTGATGATTTTGCGTAGCCATAGATAATGTTTCCTCTTAGAACATAGATAATGACTCAACTGTCTCACTCAGGATAGTACCTTTTGTACTTCGGTATTTGGAAAGGAATCTAGGATAAGGGCATTGTCATTTTTTAGTTCCGTGTTCTTTCCACGGAAGACATTGTAACCATGTTCTAGCTACCCTTCTTAAGACAATTGTTTTAAAATATAATTATTAATTCAAGTTGGACTTCTCTTTCAAATAAAAATTGTTGAAATATTGACTTCGGCAGGAAATTCATCTACGTAGAGCATATACCTCAGGAAACCGGATTGTGACAACTTCGGAAAGATCCCGAGGAAAGATGACTCCTTCCCCAAGTTGACGTGAGTGACTGGACAGTTAAAAGATACTTCTACGGAGCTCACTGTGGATTGATTGTTGAAGCTCGCCCACTAGACTTGAAAACACTCTCAATTTTTTTCGGTTAGTACAACGAATTCATCCTCGACCTCCGTTTTGAGACACTTTGGGTAAATGTATTTCGTATGTTCATGACACGGTCGTATGATGCTGAAATATCCAGAGCACAGCAGTTGCCAATTATTCTTCTACAATGATTTCCCTGCCTATGATTCACCTGAATCTTCAATTCCACATAAAGATAAAAGGGCTTTGTCTTTCCTGACGTTGAGAGAAATTGAGAACTTGGTTTGATGCCTTATCTGCATTCCTGAAATCCATGGAAAAATAGTTCATGCTATCGTAGTACGAGTATTTATACTTGTCTGCCTCTGCTATAGAATTTATCGATTCAAGCAAATGTCTACACGAATTTAATGTGGTTATCGGTTTTTCCGAGTTAGTTTTTTCTGCTTCCTAACATACGCAATAGCCCCATGAAAATGCTATTGTGAACAAGTCTACTCTAATATAAAGAAATTAAGTATGAACCATAATAGTTTGATAATTGTAGTAGTAGCAATGTGTATTTTTATGAAAGTGTACAATTTTGGCTAAAACAACAATGTGTTGTAAATATTAATTGCCCTGAATAATGTAATTATGTGAATGTAGCAACAGTAAGGGTTGAGATAGGAAAGGAGTTTTCACACGGCGACTAGTTTGATGTTTGTGCTAATAAACTTTCAGAGGTCCATCCAAATTTGTTTGAGCTGCTTTTTAAAAATTCCGTTAACATCTAATAACATGCAAATTTCAGAAATTTACCATGAAATGCGCGAATCCTCAATTGAAGATCTGAATTGAAAGATGCCCCCAAGTTCGCCGAAGTTTTTTTCTTTTCACGAGGAACAAAAACAGTCCAAGGACTTGTGATGTTATTCTATTCAGATGAATATATTTTGTATTCAAATAATTTGTGAGGTTAAATTATACGGGAACAGAAATGAAGATCCTAGGTTTAAGGTACCATTCGGCTATTGGCTGATGCGACAGAAAATCTTCAATGAACCTTAGTCAGGATGGCTGGCCTTTGGTACCAAGTTGCAATGCTACAGGTATTTGAACACTCAACATTACGGCCAGTTTAACTTCTATGAACAACTTATTTACTATCTTTCTGTAATTAATGTTGTATCAAAGGCTTATAGGTTAAAGCTGATTCACATGTATATTATGAACACGAAAGCTAAGAGTTCACAAGGGCTGTCCTTCAGTCGATACCAATGTACAAAAATTACATTAATACTATAACGTGTCGTCCTTGACCGTAGATTATTTAACTCGAATTACTTGGTCGGACAGCTGTACCATCTAT
This sequence comes from Lepisma saccharinum, assembly GCA_022664845.1. Lineage (NCBI taxonomy): Eukaryota > Metazoa > Arthropoda > Insecta > Zygentoma > Lepismatidae > Lepisma > Lepisma saccharinum. The sequence continues at coordinate 14,179 of JAGDQP010004030.1, read as the reverse complement.
TATATAATGATCCTCTTGATACAAGAAACTATGTATAAATTGTAATATCTAACCTGGGTACTGAGGCTGACCAAGATTCCCAGAAGTTGTTTCAGGCTGAGGACCTAGAATATGTATAAAAGACAACGGCTTGCTAGCATATTCAAAGTGAATATATTCATACTATTACCTAATATAAAATATATTTAAACAAGGTATCAAATAACAATTAAGAATATACAATAAATGTTAAGTATTGCAATAACAAGTAAGTTTTGTTTAATCCAATTATTCGTAATAACTTAAAATATGCGTTCTATATGACAAATCATAAGTGTTCTACATTTAAGCTAATGCATGTTTGAAATTTCATTCCTTATAATATCAAAATATTCATACCTAATAGACATTTCGCAAAACGAAATTGGTTTTGTGAGAGATACATATGAATGCTATAACTAATTAATTCTATGAATTACTCAAGTATGCTTCCAATGTTTAAAGTTCCTTAAGGAAATATGTTAATGACAGGACTTTACAATTTAGGTAGCTAATGGAAGGTGCTATTCAAGTACTTGGCTGATATTATTCAGATGAACTTCAAATTACACGTATAGTCGAAATAATATCCCTGGGCATCGACACATCTCAACTATTGTTCTGCCAATGAATGTAAACCATAAATGTTGATTATGTGATGAAAATGAGCTATGTAATGCATACGCAAAATCTCATTCTCTAAAGAATATATTTTTAGAAGAAGTTATTAAGATGGCCGAATCTGTTGTAATTTGTGGCAAATACTTGCGGAGAATGTGGTGATTAAGAAAAAGATACTTGACCTCACTGACTGAAATTTTGCATTCTTCTTAAACGACGTATGAGTGAGCATTGTTGTGGAAGTTGAAAACATTATAACAGTTAAGCACGGGAGGAAACCTGCTATAACCTTCCATGCCGTTATTTGTTAACCGGCGCCATGTTGTGTGGCAACCATGTGTTCAGCATTTATATCACACTAAATATGTACAAGCACCGAACTACAGTGATATGCTATATACCAAATTTATCTGCTACAGTCAAATTCTTTGCCAGTGTTTTCTCCTACAAAATTCCTGAGTTAATATTAAATTCCATCCATGCCTTGGTCACTGAGCTCATTTACCAGTATTGTATCACAAGAACCTCATTTTTGATTTCATAGCCGTCTGGTGCATTGAGAACCACAATGTGATGTGATTATTTTTCGCCACTAGCATTGTAAAGTCTTTCGGTGTAAGATCATTCTGGACAAAGTACACAGAGTTGTCTATTGTTCATCATTGCACTATTATATATCTGAATTCCACCAAGCATCAAATCAGTAGATTACCCAACATTGTCATGAGTGCTACATTTTCTTTGGAACTGTTACCCCTTACCTTAAACTGCATGTTATTAAACTCTTAAGAATAAGCGGTGTTCTAACAGCTATGATCTTAGCTTGAAATTAGAATGGAATTGATAATAAATTATTATTTTTAGCACAATTGTTTTATTTTCGATTTAAAAACTTCCAAATACTACATAAGGAGATATCCTATTTAAATATCCACAAAGGCCAAAGTGAAATTTGTTTACAGATAACCAAACATGTAAAAATACAACAGTCTAATTTTCGTTGTGTGTGTGTATTCTTGCAACACATGCTACAAACATGTGTACAAAATTACCTTACATTGTTAATGCTTTCTACTATCCTTGACGTTGATTTGCACACAAGTAAATTATTTATGAGCCAGATAAAATTAAACTATGATTTAGATTATATCTTATGTGTCTATTATACCTTATGTCAAATATTTTATTCTTCAGATTTATATCAAATCTTCATTCTTAAAAAGTAAGCACATACTAATTTTGATTCTGAGAAAATGTACCTGGCATTAGTGGCCTATGTTCTTCGATATATGTTGGTGATTGTACTTCCTGTCCTACAAAAGTGAAACATATCAGAATATTGACACCCAGGAGGCTCAACAAAATTTAACATTAACCTAACTATGTAAACATTTGTTTATAATCAATAATAATCTAATTTTACTTTCAATTTAAGTAAAAGCTAACAGTTGAGTAATCAGAAATAGCAATTTGTAAGGCAAATAATAATGCTGCCTTCAGCTCCTCGCGTCATAAAGATGATAGACGTAAGTTATACAGCTTTAAGTCAGCAATAAAGATGAGATGTTACAATAAAAAATTAACAAGCAATACAATTAGTATATAATATTTAGATGAAGTCTTCTCTTGGTTCTTGTCTGAAATAATACGTACTAATCATGATTGGTTTAATTTTTTTCTGTAGGCAAAGAAGAATGTTCTTCTTGTTCGCGTTATTTAAATTACGTCTGACAATTCACGAAATAGGCATACAATTCTAAAATATTATGTTGTAACTGTAATTTTACTATATGTCGTAGGGCTGTATAAAATTTAATATGTTCTGAATAGCTACCACTAAAAATGTAATTATCAATTATACATCATATAATAAAACGATCTTCCGATCCTCAAAAATCACGTACCTGGTATTGTTGGTCTCTGTTTCTCTAGTGATACTGGAGAAGGTTTTTCTTGTCCTTCAAAACGAAAACATGTGCATTAGTTTTATGTAAGATATATGTAGTATGTTTTAATAGAAAATCAAATATAGTTTAGTGAATCTAATAAGGATGAATATTATAATACATTCCTTATTTTTAACGATGAGTAATACATGTAAAATCGAAAAAGAAAACGAGATTAATTTTCAATCTTGAAAAATAAGTATCATACATCATCGGCCGTTGTGCTTCTGGTAACACTGCCGATGATCCTTCTTGCCATTGGAAACATATAAAATGTTAGCATAAAATAAAGATAAATGGTTCAAATGCATGAAGACACAAAACGTATTAAAGTAGAGAAGACAAGATAACAAAAGGTAAAATACGTTCCTCAAAGTTAAACAAAATAAACGTCTTCTCTTGAGAAAATTTCATACCGGTATTGGTATTGTTGGTTTATTCTCCTCTGGTTTAATAAGTGATGGCCCTTGTTGTGAAAAGAAATATTTAAAAGTACAGTTACTACCTAAGAAAATTTTACAATGATAAACGACACAAATTATAAGATCTATTAGAATATAAATGCATTATTTATAATTTAATTTATTTAAAATTTTAGAAGTTGTCAGAGACTAGAAACGAAACTCGGATGTACGAATGTTAAGTAAATTCCATACAAGACATTACTTTCGTCTTCTTCCCTTGTAGTATACCTGATGACCCTATGTTTCCAACAAATATTACTGTGGAGTTAATAGTTAATGCAAACCAAATGCGTAATTTCCATTGCTAACAAATGTGAACCATTTGAGTAAATAAAGGAAATTAATTATCTCTCCTTGCTGAAGAAATTAAATACCTGGCAATGTTGGTTTCTTGTTCACTGGTAGTGAAGATGTTGTTCCTTGTTCTTCTTCAAAAGGATAATACAGAAGAATAATTAATACTAACGGATGCAGCATTCTAGAGGTTAAAATAGACAAATTTGAAATCAACTATAAGAGATGCAGAAATTAGTGAAATAAACAGTGATGAAAATATTAAGTATGCCTAAATAATAGCACTACAATGGAGAAAAAATTGCATGCATGGCGATACAGATACCTGGATACTTGCTTTCCTAGAATGTGAAAGGATAGTAATCCAAAATATTACCGAATTGGAAACAACGAAACTACTTTGAATTTAAAGAAATATGATGAGGTTAAAGGAAACAGCAAACCAGTTGCAAAATTAAATATATATAGATATATCATTTCTAAGAGTGTAACGTACCGGGCATTATTGGTCTCTGCTCCTCTGGTGACACAGCTGATGGCCTTTCTTGACCTACAAATTAATAATAATGAATAGCAATTATGCAAAGGAAGTTCTCAATTTAACGTAATACAAACATATTCTCCAGATAATAAAATTGTCAAAATGTTTATGTAAATCCTTCAGATAAAAAAATACATTTTCTCTTGGGCCTTTCTTTTCCTGGCATTAGTTACTTCTATTGAAATTCTGAACATATACTATTAGTTAATAATTGGAATTCGAGGTAAGGCCGTTGGAAACTTTAAAAGTGATCAACATTTTGAAGATAAATATGTTAACAAAATTATTCTTGCTAGAATGTGGAATTAATATTAGAGTCAATAAATAAATATAAAACATCTCAATGCTTAGAAAATTTCAAGAACTATGGTAGGTATCTAATTTCCCAAAAGAGGTGATTTTGTTTTGTTGTCCAAAAATTTATGAAACGAAAAGTATTAATTGGGAAATGGATGAAAATTTGAATTAAAGAAATACGACATTAACTTAAAATGACATATTGAGATAAAATACGCTTAAAAGATTTATAATTTCTGACAAAATATAGGATGTGTTTGTGACCCTCAAGGAAATTATTTTTCAATGCTAAGTCAATTATTTACCAGACATAATCGACTTCTGTGTATTTGATATGAGCCTAATGGTTCTTCTTGTACTACACAAATGAAGAAAAATTAGGAATTAAAAGGAAAATTCAGCTTATCATGTAGAAAAAACGACGCTTTTCATATATTAGGAACAAATATTAATAATAATATTCTCACAAGAATATATATGAAAACAGTGACTGCCAATCTGGAAAGAAACGTACCAGTTATTAGTGGTTTTTGCTTCTCAGATAACTCAGTTGTTATATCCTCTTATCATAAAATTTCAATAGTAACGGAAATAATTGTAAAACATGCACGTAAGATTGTAATTAAAATAACTACAAGAGAGATAATCTAGATAATGTTAAGAAAATAATTCAATAGGGTTTTCAGTTATAGAAAGTGATATTTATTTTGACTGAATATCAACGAAAATAATCCTTTAATGTAGAATCTACTTACCAGGTGCAACTGGTCTTTGATCACCTGGTAATACCACTGATGGTCTTTGTTCTATAGAATTAAGAACGAAGTAAAAGTAAGCCCCAAATTAATGAACACACGAGAAACAAAAATATCTAGCTAAAACTAATATGGTTTAGAATCAAATTATTCAAGTAAAGTACTCTGCTGGGAGCAAACTCTCAGGGTCTTTAACATGACACTTCAAACATATTCCTAACAGTGCAATACGAAAGAGCACAATGCAAATAAGTGATTACGTCCATGGTGTCCAATAGCGCATTGAACTACGTTTATGGGAGAGAATGATACCATGGCACTTGAACTTTACAGCATTCTGCTTTCAACCTCACAGGGATTTATTAGTGTATGTGTGTCACCGACGTGAGAGTAGGCGCTTTCTCAACTATTTCCAAATGTGCTCTATTGGAGGCGGGTGCAGGTAATTGGCAACATAAGGTATGAGCTTTCTGATCCGTAGACTCCCCCCCCTGCACCCGCAAATTCTCGTGACGTACCACTACATATAAAATTGTGGAAATTCAAACAACTGCGGTCGACATCATATTTGCAGTTCACATCTCTTGCTCACAGATAAGCATTTGTTAATGGTCAATATGATGCCACATCACAGTATACTCTCTGTATTTCAGAGATAAACTACGCTATGGCACTTTTCGAAAAACACTCACAGTTCACAGATTTGATCATATGAGCACGTCTTTTACATTTCTCTCCATATACTGTTGTCCTATCAATGGTCAATTGAAATGTAGGCGCGAACAAATATCTAAGTGACATTTTCAAATAAAAACAAATCACAAGTACATTTTATATATTTAACAGGAACATATGAGGCATACAATGTTCACCCTTTGCACGAAGACATGTAAGATTAAAGTACGGTTTTGTGCAAAGAATGAATATTTAATGCCTCATATTTTTCCTGTTATATATAAAAATGCACTTGTGTTTTTTTTTTTTTTGAAAATATCACTTAGACGTTTGTTAGCGTATACGCTTCAATTCTTCTACAAAAAACTCTAAGATAGTAGTAAATACGTTCACGAAGGGCATAATCAAATGTACAATGCTATTTACAGTGGTTGAGTTTATCACAAAGTTACATAGTGCAGTTTACCTCCAAAATACAGATTTTGTACTTATCTAGGAAACCTTCGTTGAGGCATTTTTCATCATAGGACACAAAGTACGTTGACCAGTAATTCATGACTGTGTTATAGATATCACGCATTTCCGGATCACTGTAGATACTGGACTAGAGGCGATTTTATCATCTTATCGAATGCGGTGCACTTGTCTCTCCATATTGTGTCATTTTTGATTGAAACTACAAAAGAGTATATATAAACACTTCACAATAAACAATTTGACAGTGTTTAATATTGGGCTCCAATAAGTCTATATTTATAAACTAATCTTCTAAAAGGGAACTTGTTTTCATGATATGGCCTCCTCCAAATTGACTTAATACCTGGTGTTGCGCTAAAGCCTGACATCCGGAAATCATATTAATATATCTAACTTATGTTACTTCACCTCTTGATACCTTTGCAATTACTTATTCCCTTTAGGCATCTCAGGCTCAGGTCGGGACAGGTTAGAACTAAGTTAGTAGATACACTCCCAGCATTTGTCTGGTGTGATTAAGAAAATCCCTGAGTAAACTTCTATCAGAATAGATAGTCGTTGGGTTTGTGATTGGGTTCTTCTTATAGCTACTGAAACGCCCTAACTTGATACCTGTACGCTTCTACTAAATAATGGGGCAAATAAGGATAAACATATCAAGTATAAGTAGCTCGCTTCCTAACGTGATTTTGCGTTACTATAAACCCTTTGAAATACACTTCTAAGGCAATACTCAAAAAATTTGCTCGCTCGTGGCACTTACATGAACTGCAAATGCCTGTCAAGCTGTGGAAAATTGTCGATTGTAAAAATTGCAATTCAATAAAATAAATAAACTTTTAATGTTGAAAATTATTTTCTTACCAGCAATTGCTGGTGTCTGGCCCCCAGGTGGTACAAAGGCAGGTCTTTCTTTCCCTAAAAAATTAAATCAAAAATAATGATTATACATAGAAAGATGTTCAATATTATAATACAAGAAACTGAAAATAATGTTTACTTAACCAATAAAAACAAAACAGTTTAAAACAATTCTCACGGTTAATAACACTGTTTTGCCGTCCCGTAAAGAAAAGGAAACGATACTATTATGATATTATTATCTGTGGAAACTCAACGCAGCTAGACAAATTTTAGTTGGTAGACTAAATATGCCACGTATCAATTCGTTGCAAACTCAACACAGGTGCAAAGTACTCTATGTTGAATACAAAAGAGCTAGAATTGAAGAAATGCTGAACTTAAGAAGGAAAAACTAATTAGGTTTGAAACACATATTGTTAATGTGAAGATGTTGCAATAGAATAAGTTATTTGTGACACTAATAGAAGAAGAAAATCTTGCTGTTGGTGGAAAATCATCAGATTGCTGGCTCCGTTGACGTCATTATACCAAACTTTACAAATAAATAGTTTAGAAACCGTAAAAAAAATTACACCCATTTTGAAAACTCTTTTATATTTCAAGACGTAAACATATTACAATTTAATGCATCAATAAGAGAGGTGGCGGTAAACAAATAGCTGACAATAGAATGTATCATACACGTATCGTAGAACGAAACACAATTGTATTTGTAAAATGACTGAAATAATGGAAAACAAATACACAAAAATGGATACCGTGTTAATTAGCTATACTTTAGACTTTACGTTTGTCATGGGCTCCATATCAAAATGAGCCATCATGAATTATCCCCGCTTTTTAATGGGAAGGGAGTCATATAACATATCAATCTTGGCTGGAATATTATCAGAAAACACACTGCTGAAGAGAGTTCTACCATAAATTAAATGTTTGAGAGAGATAATGATATGCGACGTATGTATGAGTACTTGTTAGAAAAGCCTGCGAAGACGGTGGCCTTCTTGAAACAGTTCAAGAACGAAAACCTAGTTTAGAACTTATGGATACTGGCTAGATGGTTCCAATACTCTTTCATACACGGCATTAAATTTAATATGAGTTTAAAAATCGAACAGCAAAGAATGTCCAATAATATTAAAAATTCGATTTATGGAAGATTTATATATTTCGACTCCTCAAGAGCAGAGGTAGACAAAGAAATAAGCTTCAATTATAACAAGATGGTACGCCAGGCGCTATTGATCTCTGCTCCTCTGGCAAACGTATAGTGTATCTGCTACAAAATCAAGCCTTGTAGATCATTAAATATTAATGATATTAATTACGGATGAAATATAAAGGATCGACAAAAAATATCGTAAAAATAACAGATTCCGCTTTTATTAAATTTAGTAAGAACGGGAATACGATGAGGGAGAAGCACAAAGAAGGTGTCGCTAATAGCTAATGTACTAGATAGATAAACAAAGTATTGGCCAATGTAGATAATGAAGGCTGATTTTAATCCTATTATTACAGATTAACGAAAGAGGTGTAAAATAAAACGAATTTAGCGTTTACTCTTAAGAACATAACACACCTGGTATTATTGGCCTTTGTTCCTCTGGTGATACTGGCAATTGCCCTTGTTGTTCTAAAAATTTAAAAATAGTGACTAATTAATACTTATGCAATTGATGCACAATATAATCAAAGTAAATTAAATTTGAAGTTACTAATAAAAATTAAAATCAACTAAGCCCAGGAAATAAATGTTTGATGTCGGGAATAATTAGGAGAAAGCTGAATTTTAGTCAGTTGTTAGATCATTACTAGAGGTGTATTTTCCCAAAAGTCTCCGCCCCTCCCCGTTTAGCTTCCCTCCCCAATCCCCCTCGAAATACAAATTTACAGACTTTCAGAAATTGTTTTATATCTTCGTAGCCAATAAACATAACGATATGATTCTTTTTTCTTGTAATTCCTCGATGACAGGCTACACAAATGGTTAACATGCATGTTACGCTATAGCTATTAGTTTTGCCGTAATTTAGATACATACCTAAAATATGGATACTTACAATTTTTACGGTGTAGTTTGTTTTAAACTGAAAAGTGTTCGAAATGAAAGTTGTTGCCTGTTTCATAAGCTTTAAAGTGATGTACATATCAATAAAGTTGAACAATTACTGCGAGGTAGCAACAGCGTGCGAACAATGCTTGTTCTTCTATGTGTGCCCTATCCACATTGACAGTTGTGAGCTGTCAACGATTATGACAATATGTTTTTTGCTGTGTAGCAGTAACTTAAAAAGATGATGAATTGGTAGTTTTTCTTGACGGTTTTTCATCTGATATATTACGTACTCATATAGCATGCCAGCTTGTAACAAGGTTGTGTCACGTAAAATTGTTATGTGGGTAGTTAAACTAAGAGAAAGAATGTAGGTACATAAATTGTAAGCTATTTCTGTACTCAGCAAGAGAAAATGGAACATCATATAATTTATGTATTATGATAAGGCTAGTCATATATCTATTATTTGGAAATTACATTTCCGTTTTTAGTAAAACTTACCTTTGAAAATGTGGTATTTTCAATTGATTTTTGTAGGTTATATTTATTATTTTTGTCAGAGCGTAGTAATCAATTATCATGTTAAAGAAACTTTTATCAACTTCTTGTGAGAATTTACGTAGCGGAATTAATGCATTAAACTTACCAAATTACTTATTTATTGAAATACAATAAAAGGAGAATGATTATTGTTAGTACGTTAGAACATTATACGGGAAGACAAACACGGGATAGCTTATGACTGAAATATATAACCAGATTTCTTTGATAGCAAGTCTGACGGGCAAAACCTCTTTGTAGGTGTTTATAAAGAGTTTAACGGCAAAGAAGAATGTTTGTGAATCACAGAAAGATAACATGAAGTGCATTGTGATTAACCATGCTATAATTGCTACTGTAAGACCAAGATTATCCATGTCACCCATGCAAACAAGTCTAGTATTAATCCTTCACCGATTATATGGATCAAATATGTATTCAATTTATTACCGTCCATTGGAGTCTGCACGTCACACCATGAAACTTATGTTTACATGACCTCTCTTATCAATGCACTACTATCAAATATTAATAGTGAAAGGTTTCATCTGCATGCGTTTGACAACTCAGATGTAAATATCCGACCTCTGCATGATTTAAATACGTTCCATTCTATGGAAGAAATCAAATGTGTTACACCTAGTACCAGTATTAATACTCAGGTAAATGTTCAACGAATTCAAAGTGGTTATTTCAATCTTGAAGGTATCAGTCTGTGTTAGTGTCCAAAGGAAAGTGGTGGAAGTGGCCCTAATAACGTGCTTGAGTATTTCAATGAACTTAAAAGTGTCGGTACTCTTAAGAAGCAACTTACTATATAAATATTTGCCCCTTTAACTTGATGCAGCTTGCAGGATTAAACAAGCAATATGGATGGAATTGCTTCATGAAAAATCTTATTATTAACTATGGAATGAGTGAATCGATGTGTATAATACCAGTGTAATTTCTAAATGTGCATTATAGTACTATTTTCACGCCATTGTGTTTGACAGCAGATCAAAGTAGCAAACTCAACTAGTCATCATCATCACATTTGATCCACCTATGTTCAATTCAAGTGAATTGAATTATGACCTTCATTCATCTATGGATGGGACCGGAAAAGGATAAGAGAAAGGATGAACTGTGAAGCCGACGAGTTCTTTCTCCTTCCAAGTGTTCAAGCAGTCCATCGTTTCGTTTCAAATATATCTTAATAATTTCCGTAATTCTCTTTTCACGATTACGGTTTCTTTTCAAGTTATATCCCACTAAGAGCACACAATAAATCAAAACCAACCATTTTTCTTTTATTCAATCGCAATAAATAAGTAATTTGTGAAGTTTAATGCATTCATTCCGCTACGTCAGTTTTCTCAAGATCCGGCCAGTTTGTTTGCAACGGTAATCCATTATCACGCTCTGTTAGAAGGTAACAAATATAACCTGCAGCATTCAATTAACATTACAAAATAATCAGATATAAGTTATAAGAAAAAAATTAATTACCAACTAATAGATTCTCTGAGGTTTTATTTACCTTTCATGAATAAGAAATAGCTTAAAATTCATAGTTCTTATTTTATTTCACTATCCACATGACAAATTCAAGCTGACTCAAAAGTTAATCAAGTAAGTGGAATGATGACTTTATGCATGTTTAGCAATATAAGCCAAAAGCTTTAAACAATGTTGCATCAAGCACTCTAATTTACAGAAATCAAAGTTGAGGAATCCTTGCCAGGACGAGAAACGAAAATAAACTGTACTTCTTAAGTAAATAAAACCGTTGTTCTGAATAGAAATCGAACGGTGGGTCATTGGCACACCAATCCGATGCTGTAGTAATTAGACCACGGAATCACACGCCCAAGTTCAAATTCGAAGCATTGTCTATACTTAGTCCATCAGATCGCAAGTAATCAGATCATAGGTAGCTCTAGTAATTGGCGAAGATTAGACAACGTCGAAATAGACCTGACATGTGATGAAACTTCAGTTCACTGAGACCACTGTGAAAGCGTAACGAAAACCATCGAAAAAATTTAAAGTTTGACAAGACTCCTTTTAAATTGCTGGTTCCAACAAGCTTGAATTAGTTTAGTTATAACTACCAAGCCACTTGGTTTTCTAACATGTTTATTTCATGATTGTTTATAAATTTCAACACAATATCAAACTTAACAAGTTCGAAGCACGTAACTTACAACATTGTTGCAAGCTGGCATGCTATCTGATTACGTAATATATCACATAAAGAGGCCGTCAAAACCAGTACCATATATTCACCTATTTTACTTACAGCTGCACAGCTAAGACAGATTTTTATAATTGTCATCAGCTCATCACTACCTAATGTGGATAGGGCACACATGGAAGAAAAAATATTGTTCGCGCGCTGTTGCGTGTCATTGATATCTCAATAGCTAACACAGTAATTGTTCCACCATATTGATATATACATGACTTTAAAGCTTATGAAACAGGCAACAACTTTTATTTCGAACCGGTTTTTGATATTGTGGGTCTAAAACAAACTACACCGTAAAAAGTGTAAATACTGAAAGAAAAGTATCCTTATTTTGCGCTTTGGATCTAAATTAAGGCAAAACTACAAACAATAGCGCAAAACGCGTGACAACCATTTTTGTAGCATGTCATCTAGAAATTGAAACAAGAAAAGAATCATATCACTATGACTGTTGGTTACGGGAATATAACGCAATTTCTGAAAGTTTGTAAATTTATATTTCGGGAGGATTGGGGAAAGCACAACGGGGAGGGGAGGGGACATTTTGGGAAAGGCACCACTAGTAATGCCACAACTGCCATCAATTCAGCTTTTACCTAATTGTTCCCGACATTTGACTTTTTTTTTAAATTTATTTCCTGGTCTGAGTACCACAGCGGTAATGCAACCTCCGATGGTTCGACTCCTCGCCTAATGGGACCATGATGGAGGTTAAGGAATTATAGCGGATTTTTTCATTTATCTTTCAACGCTAAGAATATTGTTATCAATTAGCTTTTGACACGTAACCACTGTGTTTCACTCTATGAGTATTTATTGTTAAAGCTGTGGTTTTGACAAGAAGTACAGCTTGTTGTACATTTCTTGTTTTTTTTTATTTCTGTGGATTCCTTTTTTTTTTATTGTCCTGTCCTGTCCTCTGCTACATAGTTTCGGTGCCTTTATAATCTAATTTTTCTTGCGTTCCTAACATGAACTTAGTACTATATGTGACGGATTAGCGGGGTTCTACCGTAGTTGAAAACATTGAAAAAAAATATGTAAGCAAAATAGACTTCCTAGTTTGATTTTTTTCTGAATGAGGCGTACGTTCCTGACCCAACGGATGAAAGGTTTGCTCATTCCTCTTACAATTAGAATATTTAAGCAAATTTTTAGACGATTACATTAAAAATTTAATGAATAGCTTGCCAAAAAGAAATTATACAGTTCTTAAATTACAAGGAAGATACATTTAAATTGAATATCCCTTAGTCACGTAGGCACGTAGTTATTTTCCTGAAGAGAAACTCAATTTCCTTGATTTGGCACCCAGAGCAGTTTTATACGGGTCGTTGTCTATTCATTATTTTAGAAATGAATTTGCATTATTATAATTAATGCAAAAATATCATACTTCATGATAAAAGGAAATTCTTAAAAGTTCTCCTTACTGATAAAGCTCAAATTAATTTTTATATTTACTCCTGATAAAATATTTTTATAGATATGGACCATGTACTATTTGAGTCCAATTTATTGACTTACCTGGCATTGTAGGTCCTTGTCCTGGTGATACTTGTGATGGTCTTTCTTGTTCTTGATAATTGGAAACAAGATACAAATTGTTATCAAAATTTGAATGGAAATTGTGTTAGAAATATATATATTAAACTTAATTGAAATGGTAACAACATATTAATATAGTTATTATATTAAGAAAAACACTAGAACGTGTAATAACATATTATACAAGGCAGATTTCCAATGCTAAAGATACGTACCGGGCATTACTTGTGCCTGTTCTGATGGCAACACAGGAGCTGGTTGTTCGTGTCCTGTACAATTGGAATAATACGATTAAATAAGGCTAAATATTATTCTTGTTCGGAAATTTTCGATATATAGAGTTCAAACTTAAGATCTGTTTAGTACTCGAATTTCAAATATGAATACTGCTTTGTATCTCGCGTACAAATTCTGTGCGAATTCCAGAATTATATTAGCTACCCTATGAACATTTGGGAGGGGAGCATAAGAAGTATTATAATGTTGGAGGTTTAGCAATTTTAGCAAGTTTATTTGATGCAAGTTTAGCTTTAATAACCCTGATTTAATTTCAGTACCCAACTGTAACGTTTCATATTTTCACCTCATAGCATGGAAAGAACATTCTTTCCTATCGCAAATCCACAAAGTAATGGAAAGCAAACCATGTGAAAAAATATATATGTGTAGTACACGCTAAATGGGACTCTATGTAATTAATGTTTGTCTTCCTAACATTTCTGAGGAACAGAAAAGGTGTACGATACAAAGATGGTAAAACACGTCGTCAAAATTTTCAGTCACAACTTAAGCGCTAGTTTTTTAGAGCTCGTTGAGCTTGTTAAAGGTTACAGCGAGAAACACCAAA
>JAGDQP010004029.1:78404-88564 GCA_022664845.1 Lepisma saccharinum | reverse complement strand
ATAATACACAGCCATATTCAATCCACTACTGGATGAGGCCTCTCCCGGAGGGAGGAGGTGGTCTACTGCTCCCACGCTGACCAGACGTGTTGGGAGAGGAGAGCCGAAACTCTCAACTGTGATCGCTACCTCTTTATTCAGGTAGCTCCCCAATTGGCCTCACGACGCTGGGTGGACGCCGCACAGGCAACACCATGTGGAGTACTGCAATGGTCACCCATCCAAGCACTGACCAGCCCCAGAACTGCTTGACTTCGGTGATCTTACGGGAACCGGTAGACCAGCTCGGCTAGGGCGTTGCCCATATATATACAGGGAGACCTTTTCTTTTTTGCTCATAGTTCAGGATATGCAGGGTCTTAAAAATGAGATTGTGAAAAATCAGCGAATTATAAAGTTACATACATTTCGCAAATCAGTTGAGATATTTGAATAATTCAAAAACTACTAAATATGGACATCTCACAGAATATTTACAGCTATCGCTTTAAGTTCTAGCCTCAAAACGACTATCGGACAGCGTGGTTTAAACAATTGTAAAATATAGGTGAAATTCTCATTTTTAATTTTTTTTTTCCTGGTGGAACGGAAAGAAATAACAAGCCGTTTATTTTGTTGTTATTACCTACTATTGTCACTGTAATAATAGAAAAGAAACTAACTTCCTGTGCCATTTTCTTTTCTTTATATCGAGACTTCAATTTTATAAAAAAATCAAATTTGTCAAAATTTGACGGGTTGTAAGTGAAAATGAGGAAGAGAGTACATGAACAAAATTTCGCACAGGAGTTCCTTTGTTTATATTCTAAAACCCCTGAAAGTTTCATTTTGTTATTCCACTCCCCACCCCCCGAATGAAATACAGCTTCATAAAGTTTTCTTAAAGTCGTGTCATACAAATTATCATTGAAAAATCAGCCTATTGTTAATAATGTTGTATTCTATAAGAGTAATCATTTAAATCACGTGATTTGAGCACAAATAGGTTCTTTGTTAGTGCACAGAGCTATTGTGGCTTTCTTCTCTCTGCTGTTTAAGGAAAAACTTTGGTAAAAAAGCGCTCATCTCCGATCTGATGGTACGAACTTTTCCTGAGTGACAGTTATGTACGCCATGGCATACGAAGGTGTTATTAATTCGCTGTTTTTGCAGAATTTCATTTTTAACATCCTGTTTATCCTGAACTATGAGCAATATTTATTATTATTATTATTCAAAAACTGTTTTCAACTTTGCTTGTATATGACATTCAATGTACCAGATATGAAGGAAATAAACAAACAGTCCAGCGTCCACCACTTGTAGAAATTCTGTGGAATGATCCAGTTTCCATAGTGTACTGGAAACCAGTATAATGCACAAATGAAACTAAAATTATACCTCCATTAGTCGAGTATAATAAAAATTAAAATACGAGTATGATTTAACGATGTAAGACGAGCAAGTATCTACAGTCTACGCAGAACTGTCAGCAGCTATGCAGATGCGTGGACAAAATATACCAAACTTTCATAGTTTGGGGGGGGGGATATGTAAATCACACCCTAACTATTCTTAACATTAGTCGTGAGTTAATCATTTGGAAACTTGTTCAACCTAGATAATATGACAATAGAATTATCCTTAAACGACAGGAAACTAACGATATCTTCAACATGGTTATTCCTTCAGATGAACTGTCATTGGGAGTCAAACCATTTCCAAGTACATATATCAACACCACTACTCGTTTTTTTATATACATAATTGTTCATAATAGCATATATCACTTAACAGTGCCAGGCTATCAACAGATTTCATTTGTTATTCGCACATATAATCGCAGTTGTAGTGCTGTTTGTTCACCATTCTTGCAGTCGTCGATGAATTATATCGCTCCAAGTTTTGGCTAACATATCATTCTTTGATTCTATCGAGATTTTCGTAAACAGTTAATTAACTACGGCGAATAGTAGTCACATCATAAAAGTCTATTTCATTGTCTTGTACTTAATCTTATTATTAACGCTGTTCGTCACACGCCAAAAACTTTGTCTACGTTTTAACACTTATTAGCTTTTACACATTACCACAATGACCATGAGTCAAATACGTATAGGCCTATCTCCGAAATGTTTAGTTTTTCCTATTCGTAATTACAAGCTTTAAACGTCTTATTCGGGTAGAATTGCATTTATTGTGTGTATTTTCTGTTGAAAACAGATATTCAAATTTTCAAGTGCTATTATCGTTTCTGAAATGGCTTTAGTCGAGTTCGAGTCTTTCATTTTTACTAGCTAAAACTGCGTTTTGTCCTGTTTCTTTCTTTGGTAAGTTTGATTTTAACTGATTATTTATCTTCTACATTACTATATAACAACTCACCATTCAGGTGGTTTTACCATGTGATTGTGGTAGTATTTGATATCGTAATTATTTTCTTTCTGGTAGTGTTGTGTGAAAAATGCAACTTCGTCGGGAAGTACATTTCTGTTGCTAAATCTGAAATCGGTGTCAGTGACTTCACTATTGTTGTCTGCCTTCCTTTCTTATTGCTTTAATTGTATAACAAAGTATTTTTCACGTAACAGAATTTAATGTTGAGATGGCAGTACGACACCACTGAACAAAACCAGATAATTATATCAATCTCGACACTTTATCAGTATGTTATTCCATAGCCCGCTGTGGAATAGGAGCGGGCTGTGGTTCTTCAAACTGTTTCTGAAGACACTGATAGTGTGTCGAAACTGATACGATTATCTAGTTTTGATTAGTGGTGTTGTACAGCCTTGTCAATATTAAATTCTGTTGAAGAAAGTCTGTAATGTTATCTTTAGAATATTTGTTTTTTCTTAACTTGTTTTCTTTATTCACTCCTTTTTTTTGGAGATTTTTCTTATCTTGTCTTCTTTCTTCTGACTACCTCTCCCAAGTCCCAATACTTTTGCGGGTCATTTAGCGCAGTTTTCATCATCCAACCTGTTAACCAAAACGCAGAAACAGAAAAATGAAACAGTTCATTACCTCCCTCTTTTAGTTTCTGAACTCGCTTTCCCCACTTTTCAGCTTTTTTTTTTATTTTTTATGACTTTCTGCTTTTACCTTCTTCCTTTCTTTACATGCTTTCATAATATGTTTCTCTCTTTCTATCTCTCCCCTACTGCTCCGTCTCAGATTCATCACTGTCCCTTGAGATAACTTTTCTTCCCTGTATTTTTCATCTTAAAATAAACCATCCGAAAAGAAACGCATTTGTATTCATTTTTTTTTATTGTTTTTTAAGCGACTTTCCTTTTTTTTTTAGTTAAACTTACTCATATAAACCCCTTGAGGTTTCTAAAAGGGAGACGGCAGAGAAATGAGGGATGAAAATCAACCCTCCTGCTGTGACGGCTTGCGGTTAGTGTGAAAAGGACTTTTTTTTTCATATCCGTATCTCTTCATACCCTTTACACATTCTTCCAACTGTTAGAGTGATAAGTTGGTGTTTAAAAGATCGGGATTGCGATGACTCATAATTCCCAAAGATCTATCATCCTTCTATAACCTTAATACGGCAGTAATGGCATATGATGCGTAAGAGGAAAATTTTGCTCGGGACTATTAATATGTAGAATATTATGTATCCCTTGAGATGTATACTAATGGCACAAAGTCGGGAGGGGGGGCTTTATAGATACTAAGATCCAGTGTAAGTGTGTGAGAATAAAGCTTTGTTACACCGATTTATAGTCCTGGCTACTGAGTAACCCTTATTTAAAAATAAAAGGATGTATTTTGTTTCGCATGAACAGTTCTTTGCCGGTCGGGTGGCCGAGCGGTCTGCAGCGGTAGGCCATCGGCTCGAAGGTCCCGGGTTCGAGTCCCAGCAGGGGCATGGATGTGGATTTTAACAGCTAAAGGCGAATCATGACGGGCCGAAGTCCAAAGTTACTCGACTGGCCCATATAAAAATAAAGTTTACGAACAGTTCTTTATATCCATTCTGATAATGTATTCTTTTGATTTGATAATCCATTCTCGTCAGTGATTCTCGACGAGGCGGAAGGGATTAGATCGCATCCGATCTTGTAACCATAGCATCATTTGTAGTACGAGCTACGTGTAAGTCATTATCAGGTGATACACAAGTTTGAGTGCTGTCTTGTTAGTATGGCAACTGTTTTTAGATAACATTATTGTTACTTACTTCCCCAGTGAAATAAGGAATCCACACGAAGTCTGTCGAAGATGTGGTCCAACGTTATGGATTGGTATAGTGGACAAACTAACGTATTCTGACTTCATTACCTGTGACTTTCTAAGTCACCATTCCCACATGTAAGATGTGGTGCAATGTACCTCGCCATTTCCGAAGTTTATAAAGAATATTGTGCTAATTTGACAGTGCAGTTTATGCGATTTTACTTTGTTACCAGATTTAGAACGCAGGTTGCCAGAGTGTTTCAGTTATACATGATCTTTCTTCGTGACGGGAACGGGTTCAAGCCCCGTGGAGTTTATTGAATGAATACCTAATAGGGTGGGCCGAAGTTTTTCTCTCAGATATTGGGGTTCGAGTTGTCACTTCCGTTTTATGGCCGTTCTAAAAATATTTAACATGGCCCAATTGTTTTTTGCAAAACAAGGAATAAAAAAATATTGCACTAGTATCCATATTTTTGGATTCGAGTAGTTACGAAAAGTTATGCATTGGTACGAAATTTAGTCATGTCAAATGTGCCCGTCAAGCGTTTTTGGCCGTTTTCAAACTAAAAAATTTTCGCGGGCTGAGGAGTAGGGTGGGCGGAAACTTTCTTTTTCAGATATTAGGGTTCGAGTTGTCATCAGAAGCTGTGCATTCGTATCAAATAAAGTCATGCCAAATATGGCCTTCCTAAAACAATATTTAACCGAGCCCCCGGACTCCTAAAGGACCCAATTATTTTTTTGCAAAACAAAAAATAAAAATATGATACAAGTTTCCACATTTTGGGATTCTAGTCGTTATGAAAAGTTGTGCATTGGTACAAAATTTAACCGTGTCAAATGTGGCCCTTCTTCGGCGTTTGCAAACTAAAATTTTCGCGGGCTGAGGGACCCGGCTAGATATTTTTTGATCCTGCTGTGTTTCGGCGAACAGACATAAGGTAACAGTCTACAACTTTTGTACACTATTCAAAAATTAAAAAACAAAACAAAAAAACGGCCGTTTTGGTGCCCCCTAAAAAAATATTGTTAGAAAAACTGTTTGAGTACCGTGCAAAGTTATATATAGAATGTTATGTTTGGTCGCCCCAATCACATCCGGATCAAAAAATATCTAACCAGACCCCTTAGCCCGCGAAAATTTTAGTTCGAAAACGGACAAAAACGCTTGATGGCCAAGAAGGGCCACATGTGACACGACAAAATTTCGTACCAATGCACAACTTTTCATAACTGCTCGAACCCCAAAATGTCGAAACTGGTATAATATTTTTATTCCTTGTTTTGCAAAACAAAACAATTGGGTCCTTTCCAGGGGCCCGGTTAAATATTGTTTTAGGACGGCCACATTTGGCATGGTTTTATTTGGTACCAACGCACAACTTTTGATGACAACTCGAACCCCAATATCTGAGAAGAAAATCGACCCACACTAATGGATAAGCTAGGAGCACGTTTCACCAAAAGCTCTGGTTCTTAGAAGCTCACTAGCACATTTAGGACGTTAATAACGAATCAGTGAATGAAAATCAGTTCGCTGCATTTAGAGTTGAATGTTCTAACGTTCTTTGGCAAGGCCTTCCACCATCGTCACATACAAAGGCGTATAAACAGAGACTGTGACAAACGTATTATGTGAGTGAAAAAAAAAAAGAAATCAATTTCTAGTAAACATTTCATTAAAAATCACCGCACATGATTTAGCCTCGATGAAATGTGGATAGAAATCTCCAAATTGTTATCGTTGTTGAGTTACAGGCGTCACGTACAAGCAGTCTTTTGTTTCAGAGAATACTAATTACTAATTTTAATAATTTTCTCCTTACCATGTTGCTGTAAGTTGTGCGTGAACATTTGTCATACAAGCACGCTAAAGTGATTGTTTGACATGTAAGAAGAAGAAGTAAGTAGGAGTTGACATGTGATTTCACCATGTTAATTTTCCATACAACTCATTTTCTAGAAGTATTGATCGTTTTCTTTCTATTAGGGCTGAGTTCGCTAGACTTAATTACTGACGCAATTGTACTTTATCATAAGCAATGAAACGTCACTTTTTCCAACCACACACAAGACTTATAATTAGGTTCAAGATACGAGGCATTTGTCTCAAAAGTCAAAAACCAATAAGTAATGTGTCAACTACAGCTTTCAGTTCTATTGTTTTTCATGTGGATGTGACTTAAGGTGATAATGAACAACGTTCTATAAGTAGACCCAGCAGTTACCGTCGTGGAACTTGAATCGCCATTGTGAAGACGCGTAGATTCGAATCCTGCGAGCAGCCATACTGACTGAGGTTCTCCAAGGTTTCCCTTCAGTTACACCAGTGAAATCCCGTTGTAGTGCTTTGACAAACGCTCTGTCCGTTACCTTGTCTTTACCAGTACCGGAATACTGCTCGCCAAAGAGTGCCATTCCTCTCAAGGAAGAATACGAAGGCGCGCGGTTTGTCCCTAGTTCAGCTCAACTTTTAATGTCAGTAATAAATATGTTGATTTATTCTGTACTGAGTAAGTTATGAAATATTTGGTGAGTAACTGTTAACTCCAGTATACATTTCAATAATAATAGTCTTTCCGGGTATTAGGATTGCCAACTATGGGAAATAAAATTACCGTTATCTCCATTGATGAAGTAGTTCATAAACCACAGGGTGTGGGGGTATAAACTGTCTTGAAAATGCACACAGGAGTAGGAAAATGACGTAATGGAAAACTAGAACTGGTGGATACAGAGAAACATCCCCTCTCCCAAAGAAACAATAAAAAAAATGGTTTATTCCTCAATTTGAACAGATCAAGATGGACGTAGCTAACTGGTTAGTATGATATAGGCTCATTTTCTAAGAGTAAAACCAATATTTAACAAGTAAAACAATCATAGTACCAGAATACACAAACATATTAACTAGCGCCATAGCATGTATCCCCTCCCCCAATGAAACTAAAAGTTAAACCGCTAAAGTTGGGAAAGAATTTATATAAAGTGTGCAAGAGGGATGTCAATAAAATGAGACCTGTCCGATAAACATAAACAAGTACAAAATAACTTGTAACAGATGAAGAACAGACAAAAGAGTGGGAAAACAGTGACTGGCGAGTCCGAAGTGGAAACCCTGATTCCAGAACTGACTCTCATCTCCGTTCTAGAGGTCATCAGATGTAGCCGGCTTTAATCAGAAAGATGAAAAAAAATTGGGCCCTACCAATTAAATTCCGGCTAGTTTGTAACCTTATCGGATATTCGATCTGTATTTATTTGATAAAACCCTACGATTTTTTCATTAGCCTTTCTGGTAACATCGTTAGTTTTGTTCGTTGAAACACGTATTCGATTTTTTTTTCTTTAATTTCTTATATCCATACGTTTTTTTTTTTCGTTTTTTTTAAAGTTACTTTTCTGATAGTAAAGAAACGAGGCCTGTTGAGAAGTTAAAATAAGTCCAGTTAAGATTAGTGTAAAGAAACTATCTCTGAAGCAAGATGGTAGCACTAGCTCCATGTGTGTCTACTGTAATTTTGTTCTGTGTATGATATTGCAATGCTGTTCCTATAAAGTCAGACCTAGAGGGTTCATACTTTCAGAGAAAAAAGTTCATAACCGTTTGAAGAGTTCAATCCGTACCGATTTTTTTGTTCATTGTTAGAAGAGCTTTATTGTTATAGGTTCGAATATTCACAATAAACAAGAAAGATAATAGATTCAGCACGGATAGAACTCTTGAAATGGCTATGCATTTTCTTCTCGGAAAGTTTGAACTATCTAGGCTTGAATTTGTGGGAGTAGCATTGCAATTTCGTACAACTATAAAAATACATTAGAGAGATGCATGCTACCATCTAACGTTAGAGCCATTTACTTTAACGTTAAAATGTTTTCTAATCGAAAGCTAGCGATTGTTCCTGAGCTAATAGTTACGCGTTACCATAATTACCATTTGTGCACAAGTTATTACATTGGAGTTTGGTATAAATGTGTGGAACACGCCAAAAAGCTATCAAATAACTATGTCACTTCATGTATCACGGGAAATTTGAACGCATTTCTTGGTACAATCATAAAAAAATATTGGTGTTTATTGCCACCCCAAAAGGTGTAATAGAAAACCTCTACCTCTACACCAATTCCAGTGCTGGGTAACACCAATTCTAGTGTTGGTTAACACCATCCGGGGCGTCCAACACCGTTTCTGGTGTTGACAAGGAGTCTTAATAAACACCAGTGATTGTGTTCCCTAACACTTCCAGCTGTGCACTTTAATACTCCTAACGGTGTTTCTGAATACCCGTAGAGTTGTTTGTTAACACCAGAAACGCTGTTTCTGAATACCGGTAGAGTTGTTTGTTAACACCAGAAACGGTGTTGGACACCCCGGATGGTGTTAACCAACACTAGAATTGGTGTTACCCAGCACTAGAATTGGTGTAGAGGTAGAGGTGTTTAAACACCAATATTTTTTGGGGGGTG
This sequence comes from Lepisma saccharinum, assembly GCA_022664845.1. Classification (NCBI taxonomy): domain Eukaryota; kingdom Metazoa; phylum Arthropoda; class Insecta; order Zygentoma; family Lepismatidae; genus Lepisma; species Lepisma saccharinum. The sequence continues at coordinate 79,924 of JAGDQP010004029.1, read as the reverse complement.
TAGACAGAGATGTGACATCGTTTGGTTGCGATTGGGAAAAGATACATTTCTAGGTGTGATAACCAAGTTTCTTCTCTTTACAGTATTGTTACGATGTATCCGTAGCACAAGTTCCGACTTTTCTAATTTATTTTCGATAGTACTTTGGTCGATTTTGTAATACTATTGTCTGACAAAGGTTGACCTTATTTGCAATTACAGTGCAGCATGCTAGCTAATCGATGGGTTAGATAATCCAGAATTATGATGGTGCCAACATCAATTCTTAACTAACTTTTCTCAATATACTACATTCAAGTGAACTTGTTCTCTCTCACTTATCCGTGCGTTCCTGTCAAATTTCACTCCTACAAAATTCGTTTTTAACGCTAGGCTCTTTTTCTTCTTTTTTTTAACTGTTCTTTTCGATTGTGGGACGTAGGTTCTCCACGAGATGGTGCTGGCTGTCAATCACTTGTCACAACAAAGAAAATCAATTAAAAGGTTGAAATTGAAATGTCATTAATTCCGGAACTGGTCTTTAATTGGGTTTTAAAAAGAGGAAACAATGGAGAATTCAGAGAAGGGGAGAGGAAGAGAAGAAAGCACGTGGGAGGGGAAGAGAAGAACAAGATAAAAAGAACAAATACAGAGAGAATTGAAATGGGAAGTACCAAGATTTATTTTTCTGTAATGCATTTCATCATTTTTTTTCTGGTCTTTTATGTTCTCATGTTATATAGATTTGTGTGCTTTTAACCGTTCATGAATTGTTCTTTCTTTCGTCCAGATTTTGATCAGGCTTGCGCAGTTTGTACATGTTTGTCTGCCTCATGGCGTGATGATGAAAATCACACATGTTGTAGTGTATGGTATTGTGCGGTCGCCACCTAAACGATGAAAAATTCTTTCAAATGTGTTTCGAAGTATCTTTTGAAGGTATTATTCAAATTTGCCGCGGTGCCTCAGTGGTAGAGCGCTAACCCTCAGCTGCTAGGAGTCGTCCGTTCCAACCATGCTCATACCATGTGGACTTTGTGGTAGACAAGGGATGTGCGTTGGTTTTCTCGGGGTTCTCCCGTTTCCTTCCACTTTTTTCATTCCACCAATTCATCTCATCATCATCCGTCAGGCCTACACCTAAGTTCCGTAAAGGCCTTAAAAGTTAAATTCAATTAAAAATTCAGATTTGTTGTATCTCTTGTAAGTCTTATGGAGAGTAGGCCAAATTTGTATGCGTGTACGTGTTGGTGAGGACTGTCTTAAAACGACGAAATCATCGGTCGTTTCTTTGCTACTCCGAACTTTGAAAACAGAAAATAAAATAAAGGGGAATACATACGCGCCAATTCTTATTACAGAAATTAGTATATTTGTTGACATAATGCACTACAGTACATTTAAATATATAGAAGCATCTAAAAGGCCCGAAATGATATATAATATGCTCTCACAATTATTTTGCAGTTGATAGAAATATATATCATTGATGGAAATATCACCCGCTGACGCTAGCATCAAAAGCAGCATATACAGCAGCA
>JAGDQP010004029.1:0-78304 GCA_022664845.1 Lepisma saccharinum | reverse complement strand
ATATATATATATATGTTTTTGCAATACTGAACTGACTGTTGCCATTGAAAATTTCATGATTATATAAAACCTGGGGGCGGGGAGGACAGTTAATCTCGTTTGTCCACTTCCAGTCTAAACCAATGTAGGCCAATTTTTCGGTTCTAACTCAGTTTTTACGCTTGATATCGCTGTGTGGCCCGTTTTTTGGTCTTAATTCTTAAAAAAAAAAAAACTTAAATATTATTTGCAGTATTTTCTATTATATGCAGAGTAGGCTATACTATTATATGAATAGCTTAGGAATTAAGATTTAAATCAATAAATGGGCCGCACAGCAATCAGAAGCGTATAAAACTGAGTTAGAACTGAAAATGTGATCCACTTTGAATTATACTGGAAGTGGACAAGCGAGTTTAAATATTTGCTTTGGCGTCTATCTTTCGACGTAAGCACAGTGTGCGAATTAACGGGAGGGGATGCCGGAGATTTCCCCTCCTGGCAAATAAGTTTCCCACCCATAAAAAAAATATTTTTTGTCCCTGCCAGGATAAATTTCTTCCCCTAGAAGATGTTACGATCAAGATTAGATAAAAAAACGGAACACAACGACTTGCGGGGCCACGGTGGCTCAATTGGTAGAGCGCTCACCTCTGGTGCTAAGGGTCGTCGGATCGATCCCTGCTCATGCCATGTGAGCTTGGTGGACAAACACCGTGTGCGTGGGTTTTGTCGGGGTGCTCCCGTTTCCTCTCACTTTCTTCATTCCACCAATTCATCCCATCATCATCCATACGGCCTGAGCCATAATTGCCTAAAGGCCTTAAAATAAATTCACAAATTAGCAGATGTTAAATAAATAGAGCAAAAATAAGAATACGAATTATTTTTTAAAAAAATGCTGCAGAACACTAACATTCACTTCAAAATTTCAAAAGCATACCGTAACACGCATCAGTTGCACATGAACTACAGAAAAAGTGTTATAAAAATGTTGGCATGACCAGGACTCGAACCGCAGACCTTTCGTATGGCAAGCGAACACTTTCCATTATGCTAGAAGGGTTCTGCGCCGAATACCTCGACTCCAGCCCTGCTAGCGAGGAACCTATAACTCTATAAGGCTTCAACAGCTAAAATTTACACGTTGTACACGACTTATCACCCAGAAGTAAGAGTACCAGATTCAGGTACCTTGCTTGCCTGTGCAGGCCGAGCATAACAGGTACTACCAATACGTACATAAATTTCTGTGTATTTGCGCTGCTTCCCGGTAATCTAACTTCATTTCAATTAACAGTAAAACCCTGTTAGTGTACGTGTTGTCTTCTGAGCATGCTGAAATACCCTGCATCATCTATATTGTGATTTGAGGTCCAAGTCATCTAATTTACATGATGTGTAGATAACCGTCAATCCAATAACACAACACAATTTTAATTTAATTTGTTCATGTCCTTTAGGCATCTTTAGCTCAGGGGAGAGGGAGGAACATAGTGACCATGGCATTTGTGTGGTAAAACTGAGGGAAAAGCTGGAAAACCTCGGTCAGGATGATCGGTCGCAAAAACACACCTTAGCTTCTTGTAAATGCTTTATTCCGGTTACTTCAAAAGCCTTAAAGCTATTTCATTGTGTTTACAGATGTTCATTCCTTTTTAGTTCATGTGATTTACCATGGTAGAAATTGCTGTTTCTAATAGTTCCACTCTCAAACACACTTGTTCTCATACTCATATAAACTTGCTTACAACAACATTTATTTCGAATACAGCTGTTTTTTTGAATGAAAGGAAAACGACTCTACTTACAGATGAAGATTCCACTTGTTACGAATTTGAAACGCCTTCTGTTTTCGGCAACAACGGTTTGTGTACTCCGAAAAAGGGTTATTCTACTTCACTAGATACTATTGGACAATGGTTAAGGGCAACAGTGTCTGACTTATCAAGGTTATGGTCATCGGGAGACAGTCCATGTCTCGTATTTGGCAGAATCGGAGGAGTTCCACCAGTTCCTTTCGGGGAACCAGGCTTGATATGTATACGAATTGTGACATAATTATGCCAAAATTTGTACTAATTGTACACATAAATCAGAATTTCGGTGAGGAGCAGACCTGGACCCTGCTCATTTCTCACATCGTCAATTATTTTGATGATTGATTGTAGTGGCTTTGGCTCAGAAATATGGAAGATGTGATTGTAAAATGATTTGTATATGCAAACCGCATAACTATCCGAACCCTAATAATCATTTCCTACTTCGTTGCTATGATCGTGCTCTGAGACTTCTTTTTGTAGTCTTTCCGCATTCTCAGCATAGCCTGGAATGTATGCTTTTTAACATTTATTGCACATACCATTAATGTAAGCAGGTCCTTTTATCCTCTTCCCTTCGTTTGTATAATAGACTTGCCGGCATATATAAAGGTGACAAAACAATTTACGGGAAATTCTTCTTCTTCTTTTTTTGGATAGGGTCTTTGAAAAAGCTTGAGGGGAGAGAAATTCCCTGTAGAAATCGCAAATTGGCTCTGCGTTTGTCTTCCACTTCGCCCAAAAGTTCTGTTAAGAAGGCACAATTTCTGAGGAGCGCTTCTGGGGGTCCTGCTGTCTCTCCAGAAAGATTATTATATACGTTGGGAAAGAGAGGAGGAAGATGTGCTGAAGCTAATACGACTCCTTAATTAGTGTAATAAGGATTTCATTCAGTACGGGTTTTTCCAAAGAAGGGATGTTCCAGTCGTTTTCTTCCCCCTCCCACAGTTTCTTCTTAAACGCCTCAAGGAATGTGGTTTTTAACCTCCTTTTTTCCGACCAGATTCTCTTCATTCAGCAGCCTGGTGAGATTCCTCTCTTCCCCATCTTGATTCGTATCTTCAGGACAGAAGAAAAGAAATTTGGCAAGGCAAGAAAGACATAGCAAAGCAGTTAAAAGTGTCATAGATGCCAACTTAAAGATTTTATGTCTAGGCCACTGAACCTAATTATTTCTTGAAATGCGGTGTAAAAGTTAGTACCGTTCATTATCAGCAGTTTTGAGGATTCTTTTATGGTTTTACTTGCTCAGAATTTCGTTAAAACTACCAACATCGCCAAGAATGACTGTTACTGACTCGAGAAACAAAACTTCGGGATGGGATAAACTTGAAAGTAAATATTAAATATTGAATGCGATTATGTTGGCCCAACTCCTTCACTTATAACGATCTATACTGAGCTTGATTGAAAGGAGCCGATTGGACATTTTGTAAGTTCCAGAAATCACACAATGTGACTACATTGAATCATCATTTATGATGAACGAATCACATGTTCTACAGGACACGGAATAAGACTTCCTAATGTACACCGATGATGGATATTCTGCCCGATGGTCCTTGGGCAAGGTGTACCGATGGTGGATTCCCATTGCCTTCTATCGGATAAAGATGACGTAAATAGCGCTATAAGTTATACTTTCGTAGTTGATATGCATTTTCTGCCTTTTTTGTTATCAACTTTCTCTCTAAATAAAAGTGCATTTTTTTTTACGATGGCTGATCAAAATGTTTTTCAGTTAGACTGATTTTGTTTCAGGCAAAGTATGTGCTTAATCAGAAATATGTACATGGTATTTTCCAGAATCTACCACAAAATTCCTCTCCTCTCACAAAATTCAAATCCTTACTGGAAAAAATCCCCTTCGGTTAAAATCTCCCCTAGAGACAGGTTCCTTGGAGAAGTAGGGTCTTGATAAGGTACTCTTCATCCATACATTTTACCCCAACGCTTCTACCATGTTGGAAAGTTATGATCCAGGTCATTTTCGAATTATTTGCAAATTCACTGCTTTTGAGACCTCGTTGTTAGATGAAAAATGGCGATCATACAGGTGTTTGTTTAATTCAGGAAACAGCCAGAAATGGCATTGCGCGAAGTCTGGACTGTAGGGCGGGTGGGACAAAACGTTGGACTTCTTTTTCATCAGAGAAGTATGTTACAACCTGTGAAACATGCTGGCGGGCATTGTCCTGATGGAGCAACAAATATTTGACATTCTTGTCTGAACACGATTTGGGAAAATGTGTTAGCATTTTGGCCACAACTATCTTCTGTTTTTCCCCTTTTATTGCCCTGTCACTGAATGTTTCTAAATGAAGGCTTCGAAAAAGGATCATCATAACTTTAGGAGCGGCTAAAGAACAATATCAGCAGATATATATATATATTTCGGTGTTGACCCAGCATCGTGAGGACAATTGGGGAGCTGCTGTGAATAAAAGACAGTGGCGATCACAGTGAGAGCTTCAGCTTTCCTCTCCCAACCCGTCTGGTCAGCGTGGGAGCAGTAGACCAACTCCTCCTTTCGGGGAGAGGCCTCATCCACTAGTGAATTGAATATGGCTGTGATTTATATATTGGAAAGTAAGCACCAAGTCAGCCCCACAGGATTTGGAACCGTAACGAGACGTACAAATTATGATATTCGTAACAGTTCGGATAATCAGGGTCCTTTATAATTGGCCAACAAGATTTCAGGCTGTGTAACTGAAGTAGAGAGTCCTGTAAACCCTAAAACAATTATTTAAAAAACGAAATGTACAAACTGTCCTGACATAGTTTTTTTTTTTATTATTTCAGTTGGATATAACTAACTCAAAAGAAATAACCAATACGTCGCAATTTTGCAGGGGTGGGGGTCTTTCTTAAAATGTAACACGCTTATTGAAGTCTATTATGCCCTTGCTTTCTTTCAAGATTCCCTTGGAAGAAGGCCAGTAACAGCACTGCTTTTATTTGTAGCGCTTCCACAGCGTTACACGCGCGCTTCGGTGACACAGACAACCAGCGTTTGAAGCCATACATTTTAACCCTTACGTCGGCATAAGGCAATATACTGCATTCGGAATGTACACCCCATCAGGAGCATAGAACAGTGTACTGACTTTCATGCTTTGCACTCTTTTTTGAACACCCTGCGGTGCGAAAGTCCACAGCGATTGTTTCATTGGAAACTACGTGCTAAACAAGTCACTGAGTGAACGATTACGTCATAGGGCTGGCCTTGTAGAAGAAGTGACCAGAGAGTTGAGTGCTATGTGGGGAGGGTGGGGGAGAGGAAAAAATGTGTTGACCTCAGTTTGTTGTGCTTTTCGGTTAGGCCAGTAATCAGTGCCTGAATAAAGTTTGTGACTGAGAAATATTTGCCTTCTAGTACATATGTTTGATCGCACAACTCAGAGACTCCATTTTCCTTCTGAAAACCCTAGAAAAGGCGTGATAGAAAAAGAAAGAATGAAATAGAAGCAAGTGTTGTCGTGTAATAGTATTTGCGGTCAAGATACAAATAATACGGTGCGTTTTTCCTGATTTCCTGTATTTTCCTTTATTATTTTTATTTTCCGTCTCCTGTTCGAACTTATAATTGTATTGTGAGTGCGAGAGTGTGCAAATAGTCAACGTGCGATAACGTGGGGGTTAGGGGGCTTTGCGCCTCCCAAAAAATATTTTTTACCATCATTTTTCAACTTTATTCGTCAATTTATCCTGCATTTGTTGACAAAATGTGCATCAACTTATTGCTGCGGCATTTGTGCGTAAAATACTTGTTGAATCATTGAGTTAGGTGCAATAGTTGTGACGCTATATCGAAAAACTGAAAACATGCAAATTGCTAAAATTAAATGGCTCCTGTAGGGGGTTACCTGCATGGCTGAATAGGCTGACCAATGGGTTGAAGTATTCCAGTGAACTTGGATATAGAATGTATTATACTTTTAGCGATGATGCTTATAGGGATGATTTTTTTGCAGACGATTTAGTGAAATAGAGACTTAGGACATTGAGATGGAGGGAGAATTTGTGGTCCAACGTTCGACTGTTAGCAGCGCCAACGTGACGCGGTGCGCGGTAAAAATGGCAGGCGGAAGAAATGGCAGGGTAGTTTTTAGAGCGGAAAAAATGGCAGGTGGAAAATATGGCAGCCGGAAGAAATGGCAGGCGGAAAAAATGGCAGGGTAGCCTTTAGAGCGTAAAATGGCAGCCGTAAAACGTAACAGCAAATATAACGAATGGCAGCAATATGTGAACACGTAAGAACACATTTTAAAATATATTACCCACTTACCTCCTTCATATATTATTTGAAGAACTTCCAGCCTCGTAGCCTAATAACTCGTACTGGAACATTCGAGAAACAAATTGACTATAAATACACAACTTGTCAAACGAATATTTTGGTACTTTTTTATTTCATTTGCTATTATCTTTGGTCCGACGTTATGCTACATACAGAACGTAATTTACAGACAACAGTAACCACATTATTATATACAGCACATAATTTATATAGAACAAGAATAATTAAACTATTATATAATCTTGTACGATGCAGATCATACAGTCAAATTCCTTATAGCTACTATATACAGTACATAATTTCCATGCAACAACAGTACTGACATTGCACCTTACGTGGAAAATCTTAAATTGTGAGCAACAGTGCGCAAGAAGTCTTCAAGAGATGTTTTCCCATCCATGTAATCTAGGCACAAATTCCTCAACCTGTTCTGCAAATCAACATACACTCGCTTTGTCTTCTTTTTCGGTACTTGCCCTCTTTCATACTGCAAGATGACTGTCTCCACTGCCGCACTCCACTAACTTCCAAATTGTTGGATGGTTGTACCCAATAAGACTGGAAAACTTATTGTTCCAACCCTCGCATAAATTATTAGTACGTGGGTTGTCCCCAAGGGTAGCCTGATGTACATTCCAATTTTGGGGAGGAGACCGTGGCGGAATGCGTCTTACTCTCAGAGTTTCTTCTCCTCCCACCCTCCTGTATGAGCCGGATACATACGTTGAATCAAAATAATTTACTAGCTCTTCTGCTTCTGGAGGAGCTGTCTGCTTTAAACATTCCATGCCCTGCAATACATCCTCACATGGCAGGAACGCCAGTGAATCAATTTGGTTGCAGAACATAGAAAACTGTACATCTTCTTTATAAATTCCTGACAAACCCAATTCTTGAATTTTGCGATATTTACTTTGTCTTAGGTGGAAGATGCATCCTTGTATAGAAATATCGTGCCTAAGCTTATTTCGAACTGCATTGTGAACTGCTACTTCGAAGTCACACACAACCGTTCTGGGTGACAAATGGTAATCCAAGTCAGGGTACTTATTAACCAGCACCTGAAACCAATAATTAGATTATATTACAATTAATGTCTCCATATACACAAAACTTCATTTATTAGGGCTACCATACGTCCGGGATACGCCTAAAAACTCACGAATACCAAGCCGGTAGCCAACCTTTTATTCTAAAAACCAAGTATCCATTGGTTTTCCACTAAGAATGTAATAATGACTACCAGCGTCAAATGTTCTTACCATATCGTTATGTTCTTACCTCAAATAATTCCTCGTACGTCGCCTGTGTCTTCTTCTGAAGCAATGCATAAGCAACCGTTATAGCTGTTTCTCCTATCGGAAGCCTTATTACATACAACTGAGTAAATAATCGAGGTGCCACTGCAAAATTCCCGTCCATAAACCAAACAGGTGCTTCAGAAAGATACTTAAGGCATCTATGTGTAGCAAAAAGAAGTAATCTGCTATTAGAATCTGGACCATTGTCGTATAGAAGAAACTGTTCATCCCGTTCACTACTAATTAAAAATTCACTTTTCTTCTTTTAACTGTTGTCTGTGATCTTGCAGCTCATCAAATTTGACAGCTGAAAGGAAGGTACGTGTCGAAAAGAAAAGTGAACTTTTAATTAGTAGTGACACCTGATTGGTGGAAAGAAAAGACACAATTTTGTATTTTGTTTATTTGGAAAATTATTGACTGATGGAATTGTAGAAATCTTCGAACCGAAAGTTTGCGAAATTCTTGTGATTAAATCTTTCCCTCTCTTCTCCCTTGGATTCTGTCCTGTTCAAAATATTTAATACATCACATTTACCCTGCCATATTTTCCACCTGCCATTTTTTCCGCCTGCCATATTTTCCCCCTGCCATTTTCACCCTGCCATTTTTTCCGCCTGCCATATTTTCCCCTGCCATTTTTACCTAGATTCACGTGACGCACCCTCTCTTCGGAAGGGACTTTTAGTATTGTATCTTTATTGAGTGTTCATGTTCTTGTATCGGTAATAATTCTTATGATTTAGTTGGTTACACTTTAAAAGAAGTTACGTGCAAGAATATTTTGTGAGAGACTAAAAAAAAAATCCTCTTTTCCTTTATTTGTCTCTTAAGACAGAACTCAAAAAAGTAAAAAAAAAGAGGGATATATATATATATGTATATATATTATCTTCTACTTTGTAGACACAATAATGTGTTTCTTTAAAACTTTCCACTACTTATTTTGAAGCAGTTCCGAAAAGAACAAAAACCTTTACTAGTAATAAGGAAACCTTCACTTCTTTCCGGCAGGCAGCATACGAAGGAAGACAACTAGTGCTCTTCTAAACAAATAGACAAAAAGAAACAGGTTTCTTTCACCGGATACCCTACCTTGAGTAGGAAGATGCAGTGGAGTTGGCTGAGTAAGAAGAGAGGGTTAGGGGCGGTATAGTCCTCGTTTCTCTCTCTCACTTTTTTTTGTTACCGTGCTTTCGCGATAATAAGGAGACCCTGAAGAGAGTCCCTCTCTTACATCGGTTCGTTTCTCCAGCCTTTCCTTTCCCATAATTCAATTGGGGAAGGTAATTTTCTTTTAATTTGCCATCTAATTGTATAGACTACTTGGGTTTTGCTTCAACGTTTCCCTCCTCCTTCCTGCTCGGAGAAGGAAGAAAATGGGTTTTACATGTCCTTTCTAGAAACACTGGAAAACTGCTGCTGCTGCTCAAACAACATTTTCCTTTTCACTTGTGTTACCATTCTCCTTCCTTTATTGCTAACTAGACTAGGGTTCGTGGCCTTTCCAAGATGGTAGAAGATGCTTCTTTTGTCTCATGTCTCTCAAATTTCCATTCCCACATACATATACAAATCTTTATTTCATGTTTCCTTTTTCCTTTGATAATCCTGAAAATTCTACGAGGTTTTCCATTTAATAAAATCCAACAATGTGCTTCTTTTAAATTTTTATCCTCTTTAATTAAGAACAAAGTGTAAGAATTTGTGATATCGAAGTTAGAAATTTTAAGTTTAGAGTTCAAATACTGGACTGCATCCCATAGCATGAAAACTACTTCGATGCAAGAGAACATGATAAAAGCGCGTAATTCTAGGGAGAAAGATAGTACCCACAAGCGCGAACAAACTAACTTACAGAGAAACACACAGAACTCACTAGCGCAAACAAACAAAATCGTAGGGCAGAACTCACAAGCGCAAACAAACCAAATTGTAGGGAGAGATACACAGAACTCACTAGCACAAACAAACCAAATTGTAGGGAGAAACACACACAACTCACAAGCGCAAAAGAAACCAAATTGTAGGGAGAAACACACAGAACTCACAAGAGCAAACAAACCAAATTGTAGGGAGAAACACACAGAACTCACAAGAGCAAACAAACCAAATTGTAGGGAGAAAGGCACAGATCTCACAAGAGCAAACAAACCAAATTGTAGGAAGAAATGCACAGAACTCACAAGCGCAAATAAACCAAATTGTAGGGAGAAACACACAGATCTCACAAGCGCAAACAAACCAAATTGTAGGGAGAAACACAGTATCCATATGCACAAACAAACCAACTTAAAACAAAAAAAAGAACCAACATAGTACGAACCCTTTTTATGAAATGTGGTTGGTACTTGAGATCGAGATGTTTTATTTGTTTTTAACCCTCTTTTTACGAGGTGGGGTGCAAACACATCACAGTGCTATTCATTTCTTTGTTACGTTCTTAAAAATGCTTATTCAAGAATGACACTCTTTGACTTTTTTTGTTTATTTCCATTTAGTATATTAACAAGGAAAGTAACATCATCTTTGTCTCCGTCTTTCCCACCTAAGTAGGGTCGACGTTTCTGAAGACTGATTCTTCTTCAGAAAGCCCTGTCCTGAGCTTCTTCCCCTGATAGACCTTTCTCCCTGAGATCATTGTTAACCCCATACATCCATTTCCTCCTTGGTCTTCCTCTACCTCTCTTACCCTCCACTTGCCTTGTCATCACTCTTCCGACTGACTACATAGCTATTTGTTCTCGTCATTACATGTCCACACCACTGTAATCTTCTTTCTTGCAACTGCTTAGATATATCTACGTACATCCTCTTGCTCTCACATTTCTCACTCTGCCTCTTCTTATCCCACTCATCCAACGTAGCATTGTCATGTCTGTAACATCTTATATCTTTTCTTGTACTTCCTTTATCGGCCATGTTTCTGCTCCTGGGCTGGACCCCCCCCCACTCCGCCCCCATGGCTGAGTTATGTAATCCTATTTAGATGACCATGTGAATATCCATTATGCCCCTATTACATCATACAACAAGTGATGTTATCTATATTTGAGTTTTGGTGAGGGAGCAATTGTTTCTTCGTAAAGTTGGTTGCTCCTGTTATTTTTCTAAGACCTCAGTAGTCTGTTGGTAGAAATTTATCAGCTGAAGGCCACTCTGAGGTTTGAAAAATGTCGAAGTGTAATATGACTCCAGGTGAAAGTGATGAATCCCATCCGTTCTGATTTTACTATTGTCATTGTATATTGATATTGTACGAGTATTTTGTTTTCTCTTAGCAGTGATGTTTTATCTTTATGCTGTGTTTCGATAATCTGCTTGAAGAGAATAAAATAGTTAGTTGTGACTAACAATAAATATATTTTAAAACCATCTGCAGTTTGATAGTGAAGGTTCATTTGATGACATGCACATACGAAAATCAAAAATGAAAATCCATACTGTTTCATCTCCGTGCCTAGCAAGCTGAACCATCATTCTCCCATGCCTCAGTCTTTTGTAATAGTTGTTGTTTTACAAATTTCCCTCGTGTTCAAGGAATCTTTCCATCGGAAGAATCTACTTTTTCCGTTTCTACTCTGCTGACGAACGAAAGTTTGGCTAATCCTTGTGGAGGTTGATTGAATTATTCAGTCGCCCATTACGGTGCTGCAGCTTAAGCACCTAATGTTTTCTCAAGATGGCGATGGTTTGCATCCTTAGTGCATTTATACTGGAAAATAAGAGGATAATTATGAACAAGGCCACTTGATCATTTGCTTCATGCTGTTCGTAATGCGAAACAAGTGCAAACGAAAAAAAAGTAATAAAAAAAAGATGAACGTTTTAAACAGGACATTCATAATATAGTAGGAAGGAAGTCTACTCTTTTTTTTATAAACGATGGTGTCCTTTCCTAGCACTTGTCTCTTCAATGTAAATTCAAATGCAGTTTTTTTTTTCGTTTGAATGAGTGTGGTGTATTCGTATATTAGTATATTTTCTAAAGGACCGGCTCCCGCTGTGAACGAAAGTGGGATGAGGAGTGACCATAGGGCCATCTGTCAGTTAAGTAGCTAACTACGTGAATACGAAAAAAATCAGCATCTCTGATTGCTGTCGGTTCAATAATGAAGGATATAATTTTTCATCGATTGCGTAATGAATGTCTTTGGAAACATTGAAAAATAGCAAAGTAACGCAAAAATATAAAGATAGTACTCAATTCTCAAAAAAGTCCGAAGCTTTTAGCTCTTTTCCTTAATGTAATAAAACGGAAAACGTTTTCCTCTAATTTTGATAATTTTCTTATGGGAATTTGGATTATAATTATCCGTATTTATAAGAAGAGAATATCACGTACAGCGTTCAAAATGAGATGCATCATATTGATGGCACTATTCAGTCACTTTTGCGAAAGAACGAAATGAAACCATGATTTGCCTAAAAAATGTGTGAGAATCCATGTTAAGTTGAATATCAATTTTCCGGCCGCTGCGGCTAACTCTATCTCACTCTTAACGAGCTGCGAGCAGACGAATCAATTTGTTTAAAAAATACTTCAGAATGTCAGTTTCAAACTTCGATGAACTGCATTACGCTCTGAAAAATGCATTTGCAGAAAAAGGTTACAAACATGAGATTAGCTATATTTCCTGTGGAGATGCTTGCTGTAACACTCAGGTAAGTAAATTTTTGCATGTATATTAATATAAATTAGGGGTTCCCATCTGGCGAATGAATTTGGCCCTCAACTCAGTGGTAGAGCGTTGGCTAAGCATTCGGGAGGTCGTGGATTCAATCCAAGCGGTCGATCATCCTGGCTAAGGTTTTGCTCAGAATGATACCTTCGGAATAAAATAAAATTCAAATTCGGCCCTCAAAGTGTTTTCTTGCGGCCCGCGAGATTAGTTTTGAAAAGAAATGGAACTTATTGATAGAACGACCTAACACTTTATAACAGATTTATTTCAGATTGAAATAAAGTTACCTGTGTGCCTAATCGCAGTAACAAATTTGTGCCAGTCACATGAGATTATCCGGTTCCTATGAAAGGGGTATAAAGTTAAAAAAAATCTATCACATTAATTTCATCTTAGCACTTCAGGGATTTTATTTGAAACGTATGGTATAACATATATTCATTGTGGGTAGTTCCAGGAGAGATTAACTTTTGCTGACCACCCTTAAGATTAAAGGGATTAACACAAACAAATTAAAACCGAGCGGCCGTGGCTCAGTTGGTAGAGATGGCTTAGGAATCGGAAGTTACTTGGAAAGATTCCAGCGGCTGACTGAGATTTTTTCTCGGTCATACTAGGCAAATGCCGGGATGATACCTACTAACTAGACCCTGGCCAACTACCTTAAAAACATCCTCTCCCTCCATTCCATCCCGACTTGAGCCTAAGATGCCTAAAGCCTCTAAATAAAATTCAGTTCAAACAAATAAAAAGCAATATTTGGTATCTGGAGGTAGAAACAAACAAAATATTTGGCCAGACTTTACTTTTTAATTTTTGAGTTTGCAATTCACTACTTGAAGAAAAATAAAAGGAATCTCAATTTTTAGAATTGAATGGATGAGATTCCAAATTTTAAAGAGAGAAATGTTGCATCAAATTTTGCATAAATTATTTAACGACAAGAAATATTTACAAATAACAATCTACGCAACGCTCTTTGGGTCTTTAGGTATAACTTTGTGCTTATAGGTTTTTACCATACCATTCATTAGTTTACCCACAAAGGAGTTTTTAGTTAGTTTCCGGAAGTTCATGGGTGGGATATTTTTCTTCGTAACCTCACCCATTGAATTATTAATTACCAAGCATACCCCGGTCTACCCAATGCAAATTTTTCTAGAAGTTAATATTTTCTAGGAAGTTCTTCGCAATTGGAAAGCAGCACACAACGATGTATTTGTCTTTTTCCTGTCCTTGTATTTTGTGTTCGAATATTCCAAATACACGCCCTTTTCTCCATCTAATTAACAACAGGTAAACATAAACCTTGTCTGTAACCATTACATCGAAAGAGTTTTAACAAATATAAGTCGAAACACACTCCTTTCGTTCGGGATTTACGTAATAAAGTGTTGACAAGACTGCTCTCTGCAGAAGGTTCGCACGTCTTCCTTCCGTTCGTGTGAAGGATCCAATCCTGTGCAATGGCCCGTAAAGAACTTGCGGAAACCGCACGGCTTCTGCGACGCTATAGGCGATGCGGAAGGTATGCGTCAACGTTCCGCGGCCCCAGAATTTTCGTCGTTGTGTGAATCACTCCATTTACTTCAGTTACTTAACTCCGCGCGGCTTCCGTTCAGGTCGTGTGTCCCTGCGCTAAACGTAATTTGAACAAAAATCCATAATGGCAATGCGTGAGTGGTTTTATTTTCTTGGCACTTTTCTGCATGTGTTCAGTTCTCATTATTGTATGAACAAATAATGTTTGTTTTTCAATTACATTTTATGATCGTTATACATGCCTCGAGCAAACGAATAATAATTGTATTCTGTGCATTTTCTCTTCATATATTTTCATAAATTGGTAGCGATTCACAACGCGTCTAAATTTATAACCAACATAGATTCCGAAGAAGTAAATAACTCTAGGGAAAAACGAGTACGTTCAGCAGGATATATATATATATATATATGTAATGGAAATGCAATACGAGAATTTAAAGCGTATTTCAGTCAGCTTTTGGCACAAATATGATACACACAAAAAAGACGATATAGCTGCTTTGACATTTCAAACATATCGCTTTCAGAATTTGATGTGCGTTTGGAAGCAGCGATTTGTGCTTGCGATAAGAGACGACACCACCGTATATCTATAAAGCGATCGTCATTTTACATTATTCCTCCATATAAGCTAGAGTGATGTCTTTTTTTAATATCTAGCAATAACTCTGTCCAGGATGCTGTAACTGAGGTCAATGAAATTTTGTTATAAAAAGTCTGTTTGCCTGTTAAGTAAAGAATATAAAAATTTGCCATTTACCTCGAAGCCATTACGTCAGGTTTCATCATAATTTGTTTTGTAATTTTTAACGGCAGATGGTTCTGTCTTCCTGCTCTTCCACCTGCTCGTTTTTTGTTTTTTTTATAACATCAAGAGAACAGAAGAGCTCAGTGCTTGAATGCTCATGGTAGTTTTTTCTTTGTTATTCTGTTATTTTGCAATTATGCTTCCAGATGTTGCGGCTATCGATCCTGGTGTTATAGCTACTAGCATTGCTTGTAATAATTTTTCTACTCCTGTTTTTGGTTGAATGGACCATATTCTTTTTTTTAAGTACACCAAGTGGTTGTGACATTAAACTATCTTCATTTATACGCATTGTACAGAAATCACTGGTTAACAAGCACTTTTTTTGTTGTACATTCATACAACAGGCATCTCTCAATTTGTCATACTGAATATGAACATCTGAAATGTTGAAAAGAATTAGTGTCAGCGGTAAATTTGAGGGTACTTTATGGTGGTCCTTTCTTTTTATGTTGCTTTCTGATGGAAATACCGTCATACAAATTAGCTGAAATTTAAGATGAAATACTGTGCTGATTGGTGGAAATAGTAAAACAGAAACGGTTACATACCTCCCAAAGAAGCTGCCATTAAAGTGATGGTATATACGAGGTATGCTCGAAAAGTTTTTAACAGCAAACAACCTGTACATAACTTTGTTTTTTAACATAGATGTTGTCATCATTCTAACACACTGAAGTCATTGAATCAGGTTCTGAATCACCGTCTCGTAGCAGTCTCGGAATGGGCGTAAGCCACAGTGCTGTTACCGCCCCTACAATTCATTTTATCTTATCTTATCGTAGCAGTCTGTCGCCTGCTCTTGGAACCACGTTCTCATTTTGTCTTGCACATCATCATGGCCATCAAACCTATCTCACGTAGATCTTTCTTTCTGTGAAGAAAGAAGTGGAAATCTCTTGATACGAGGTCTGGACTGTACGGTGGATGGTTCAAAGAAGCATTCCAGTTGATGTTTTCAGAAACTCTGTGATGACACTCGCTATGTGGCTCTTAGCGTTGCCGTAAAGCAAGCAGACGTCAGGTGTCAACAGTCTCCTTGTCGTGTGTTGAAAGCTTATCGAAGCCATTTAAGTCTCACAGTGGGCGACATTATCAAGTAATATTAACGCCATGCATGTAGTAGCAGTGCAAGCTTGGATTATTCGAATATTTAAAAGTTATCTTCAAAAATCTACTTTCTATTATTGTTGCTTTTCGTGATATAAATAGTCACAGCTATTCCTCTTACGTCTCTTCTTGTTACCAGTGCACTTTAGTCCTAGTACACTTTACCAGTAGTAGTAGTAGAGACCATAATATTATAAGGATCATTCACAGATAGACCATGTTTCTTTCTTCTTAGCAAGTACTGTGTTCTACAATGTTACTTTGATGTAGAAACTTCGTAAACTCAAGTAAGAGAAATTGAAATTATATTTGAAATCATTAGATTGCTTGTAAAATATAAATATAACACTACCTTAAGATTCACTTTTGACAACAAACACTTCCTTCAGATCCGAGACACAGCCATGGGTACGAGAATGGCACCTTCTTATGATAATCTGTTTATGGGCATGCTCGAACGTGATTTTCTGCAAACTCAGCCTTTGACCCCTCTACTCTGGGTAAGATTCTTGGATGATATAATGATGCTGTGGACTCATAGTGAAACCAGTTTCAAGACATTCATTGAACAACTGAACCAATTCCGTGTTGTCCAGTTCACTTGGTCCATTTCTGACAAAAGAGTCACATTCCTGGACGTAGAGAACAACGCCCTCACCACCTCTGTTCACATAAAAACCACTAACCATATGCAGTATTTACGCTACTGAAGTTCCCATCCTTACCACACCAAGAAAGCGATTCCTTTCTCCCTTGCCCTCAGAGGACAACGCCTGAATTCCACCACCTCTGCTGCTGAAACTTACAACCAACACCTCCAAGAGACTCTAGTCAACCGAGGCTATCCATCTAACCTTGCAACCAAACAGATTCGCCGTGCATCCTCTCACACACTCAAACGTCCAAACTAATCCCAAACCCACCGGCTATAATCACCCAGTTCCAGTCTAAACTAACCAAGGTCTAAACTCTCATTTCCACATCCTCCAGTCTGGCTCAGGCACAAGATCAGTATTCCCCACCAAACCTAGATTAGTTTTCAACATCCATCTAATCTTCGAAACATCTTCGTCCGCACAAGTTCTTCCTCGCCACCACCCCAAACCTGCGCCCATACCTGCAATAGACCCAGATGTAAGGTCTGCTTCATTTTCATAACTTCTCCCACAGTCACTGTGAATACTGCTAATGGCCGGTGTACCCTAAATCCCAAGGGAATATGCCACACCTCTAGTGTTATATACATCATAACCTGCAAGTTCTGTGATGCTTTTTATGTGGGGGAAACAGGTGGTGCTCTCCACATTCGTATTAACAACCATCGTTACTTCTGCACTATCAACAAACCGGATGCCCCGCTCTCCTTGAAAACCGAGTCCCACAATACAAATTTTGATCTATCTTTCCTGGTTGCCATAATCCACATTTTACCCCCTACGACCAGCACCTCAACACGCCGTCTGTGGGAGAGTGGCTTTATTCATGGTTTAAGCGCAAAAATATATCCTGGCCTTAACCTTCAATAACTAAGTTCCCGTTTGCTCTGCATTTTCAACACATTTACATTCACGATCCCACCCTGTACTTACACGCTATACAGTTGTAAATTATTACAAGCTCCGGAAATCTACGCGTTGCGGCAGCCAGTTTGATGCTCGTCCGCTACGTGTCGCCACTGTCTCTTCAATCTTGTACTTTGTGAACACGTGCAACTTCGCTCTCTTCCTCTACACTTGAAAACGTGCATCTGTGTGCACGAAATATCGTAGTGACTTTTATATATGTGAAATGCGTGTGACCTAATACGGAACTTGTAAGCTGTAAGTATTTTCCTTTTTTTTTCTCTCATAAATTTACCTTAAATTGCCCTCCCGGCTTTCTTTTGTTCTACTTATATATATATATATATACACAGAGGGTGCCCGGGAATTCCTATTACAGCGTTTAGGAGTTGAAAGTAGACATCAAAACAAACAAGAAAGTATATGGATACAAACCTCAAAGCGGCGTCCTTTCCGAGTTATGAGCGTGGGAAATTGCGCAGCATGGAACTTTGAGGCGCCATAGCACAAATACGAATTACACACACGAAGTCATAGGGATATCAACAAATATCAAAATCAAAACTCCAAAACAATTGCACTAGGGATTCTCCAAAGGAAGTGAGGGATTCCCAATTATGCTCGCAAATAAAGATAGGTCAAAATGAGCGGGAAATGAAAGAGTACGTAATACTTTATAAATTTATAATTCGTCTGCGCCATATCGATACTGGAAACAGAATCAAAGGTATGGAGAATTGTTTCATAACAACCAGAAAACAAGTTTAAAACGTACGAGTTTTTTCATTTCAAATGAAAAATAGTTGGCTGAGAGGCATGCATGTGAAAAACGCAAAATAGGTACAAAACTTAGTTTTATTAATAATCTGTGGTTAGTAAATAATGCTAGTAGCACTAAGCCGAAAGCCGTCTTGCAAAATGTGATTACATGTTATTCATGAATACATAATAATAGTGAGTTTGTTACCAAGCCACTCTGGTTGGCTCTGAAAACAGCTGTTATGAATTCAAACCATGCGACCAAACTCTTGGCTTTCCTCAATTCTACTATGTAAATTCTGACATGGGACCTGAAACACGTATCCTATGCTGTCCCGTCCTAAGTAGAATAGTACGTTCTCATTGGCATATGGTAGGATTACTAGCAGTATCTTTGACTCTGTTTTCACTATCGATATGGCGCAGAAGAATTATAGCTATATATTACGTGCTCTTTCATTTCCCGCTCATTTTGACCCACCTTCATTTGCGAACGTAACCGGGAATCTCCAACTTTCTTTGGGGAATCCAGTGCACAATTGTTCTGGAGTTTTGATTTTGATATTTTTGGATACTACCCCTATGACTTCGTGTGTGAAATTCCACACCGCCTGTGTCACGGTCATTCGTCTTTGTGCTATGACGCCTTCAAGTTCCGTGCCTTTCAGTTTCCCACGCTCATAACTCGGAAAGGACACCGCTTTGGGGTTTGTGTTCATATATTTTTTGTTTGTTTTTATGTCTACTTCAACTCCCAAACGCTGTAATAGACATTCCCGGACACCCTATTTATATGGGCAACACCCTAGCCGAGCTGGTCTACCGGTTCCCGTAAGATCACCGAAGTCAAGCAGGTCTGGTCAGTGCTTGGACGAGTGACCGTTGCAGTAGTCCAGATGGTGTTGCTTGTGCGGTGTCCACCCAGCGTCGTGAGGCCAATTGGGGAGATACCTGAATAAAGAGGTAGCGATCACAGTTGAGAGTTTCGGCTCTCCTCTCCCAACACGTCTGGTCAGTCAGTAGACCACCTCCGGGAGAGGCCTTATCCATTAGTGGATTGAATATGGCTGTGAAATATACAATATGTCTCAGACCCATAGACATTTGATTTTTCGGATGTGTCTAGTGCTGTAGTGGTGTTGGTTTGCAACACTGAACGCCAAGTGTAGTCTTGTCGTGTAGAGAGTACGAAAGTTTTTTTTTCTGGGATTAAAGTGTACATACGTACCTTTTGTTTACCGAATTTTGTATGGTTGAAACAACGATAGTATTTTTTAAAAAAGACATACAACCGGCATGGGTAAT
The DNA here is from genome assembly GCA_022664845.1 of Lepisma saccharinum. Classification (NCBI taxonomy): domain Eukaryota; kingdom Metazoa; phylum Arthropoda; class Insecta; order Zygentoma; family Lepismatidae; genus Lepisma; species Lepisma saccharinum. The sequence goes on along the minus strand of JAGDQP010004029.1, from coordinate 59,127 downwards.
AAAGAGGAATCCTGCGGAATAGATTGAGTCCTCGAGTGGAGGGGGGGGGGGGGGGCCTTGTTCAGTGACAACAGATTTGGTTAACAGAATCCTCCGTAATGAGCATAATGAAGTTTAGGGTAATATGTAAACAGTCATGCAATGGAAACGGAAGTTTTTCAGGTCGTTTCTGCTTCCAACATGGATGTCTAAAAGAGAGAGAGACAGAGAGCGAGCGTTTGTTTCAGCTCGTTGCTTTTGTCGATTAATGCAAAGGCATACAAACACGCGCGGATCAGGGATGAGCCGGAGAATCAGCGGTTACTGTTTCCAGTTGCCGTCACGTTTTGTAGGATAGAAAGGTATAATCATGATATATCAATTTAGGATTCACGTGGAAGTGGAGGAGGGAGTCTTTCTTATATGTCACCTTTCATGACGAGTAAAACCGCTTTTCTTCAGAGATTCGAATCTTCTTATAAGTTGAACACTCTTAAGTCCTCTCAAGTTTGTTCACTTTACGGGAGGGGGGAAGCGGTCATGATGGTATTTTCTAAAATTTTCGAGTTTCTTTAGAAACTTTTAAAGTTATAGGTGTGCCCAGGTTGAAGGACTTTAATAAGCGTCCTAAATTCGAAATAGGGATTTAAAGGTAACATGCGCTTGTTCACCCTCTGCAAATAAAACGGGATTCTTGGATTTTTTTACACGTTTTCTGTAACTATTATGTATCTCTGAACACGAAGATTTTTAGGCGGCGGAGAGAACTGAAAGCAAGGCTCTCTTCAAATGATTCCTCGTGCATTATAGTGCATCATATTCAACGCTACCGTTTACTGTGTGAAGTATGCCCATGTCTATGGTCGACACACACCAGGAAGACAAATTCATCCATATAGTGCCATACTTTCTTCAACTGTAGCCGCAAGTTGTGGAACGGTTGTATTGTACTAGTTCCAGTCGTTGTAGAAGGTATGTCCCTAGTCATGTCAAATGTACACTATGAATCCTAAATCCAGTGATCATTCGGTTCGGGACAATGCATTGACCTTGTGTGGAGCGGTGTGTGGTATATTGTTGTGTTAACTCCTAAAATGCTGCGGAGCATTGGTTTCTCATGATCTCGTGACATATAGTAAGAATGTCAGTGTATTCTTCATATACTAGATAGGTGATCCGCAATCGTAGTTGTGTTCTTAACTATAACTCTTGCCGATCGAGAATTATATTCTGTAGTGATTATGTGTATGTTCTGGACTTCGGTGATACTACTGGACGGTACCAGATTGGTGGCAAGGCTGTCTTACGCGTCTCTAATATGAGGGTACCGTTCATATGAATATATATAGATCTCGTATACTTATGTATGTATTCTGGAAACAGTATTTTCTCTTCATCCACAAACATTTATGAGCTATGTATTATCCTGTTACATGTCGTCCTTCAGAAATGTGACAGATTAGAAACATAGTTGCCTGTTTGGCCCATCAATGTAGGTTAAATAAAAATTTTAATGCCGTCAGTACAGCTGTACTGCCCATGTTATACGTTCTGAGTATTTGCGTGCCTTCTACAGGGTGTCCGAAGATTAATTTGACTTGAAGCGCCACATGGAAGTGCTCTGTGATGTCAAATTCTCCTCCTACGTAGCGCGTGTGAGGCTGTGGAAGATTATTCTCAGACTTGTTGGATTGGAAATCACATCTCCCTGTAGCTGTAGCGTACCCGGCTACGGGATCTCTCACTGTCTAACTTTCTCCTGTGAGCAGTATTGTAGAGAAGGGTGTACGGAGATAGCCCACATACATTTAACGAGTTCCTGGATGCAGTAGTGACCGACAAAAAAGAAATCGTACCACATACCCCTCTGTGCGTGTTCAAACATGTTTGTCGTCCATGTAGCCCCTTACGAACACCTTCTTCAAGAACGAGTGCAAGGTACTATTAGTTTCAGTAACTTCCAGTAAGTTTTCGGACACACTGTCCTTATGACCCTAATAATGTATGTATAACATACTGTAACTGCAAGGTAACATACTGTGATTAATTTGCATTGAGTATGCATGGTTTAGATAACAAAGCGGTGCGTTGTGGATGCTGCGGTTTTTGTGACTGGTATTATATACAGTGTGTCTCGGAAGTAATGACGCATATTTCGGGAGGTGATTACTTACACTAAAGCAAGAAAAAAGTTCCTTTGAAGAAATTTTGAAACTTGTAGTTTTCGAGCTACAAGGGCTCAGAGTTACGGCGAGATCGTCACAGTGACGTAATAACTCGACGCATTATGACGTAGAGGGTTTGATATGTTATCCGTAAAGCCCTCTAAAGTGTCATACATGTTAAAATATAAGATAATACGTGCTGGCATATCACTAGGCTTACGGAACAATTAAAATAATAGACATATGAAAGTCGAATAATTCACGTACAATATTGCAAGAGTAGGCTAGTAAGTTATAAGGAGCAAGAATTTTGAAAAGAACTCAGTTTTCTTTGAGTTTTCCCATTTTTATATTGATGTTACATAATTCAATGGATGAAAGTAAAAAAAAAAAAAAATGAATAGAGTGATTGATTAAAATTCTAAAGCTGAAAATAAAAGGATCGTGGTAACGGAACGCTAATATTTTATGATGAATGAAAAGTTCGTTTCAACATTTGGAATATATTATGTGTTTCCATATAACATTGAAGCAGGTTTTGTGATTAAAAAATCACTAGTTGTCACAGGACCACTGTTTCTCCAGTATTATCACTGGAACATTTTATCACTTAGACCTTGAATTTTGAATGAAAAAAAAAAAGATGAAGTAGGATGAGGTAGAATCGACAGTAGCGGTGCCAAGCGGAGAAGTTTTGCAACCCGTGCGGTTAGCTGATGTGGAGGCTAAAGGTGAACAAAACCTCTCGCATCTCCGCGTTAGATAGTACTTAATATGTAAAGCCAGCTTTTCCTTCCAGACGCCCCAGAATGAGCATTTTTGCTTTCTCCTTGCATAAAGCAATGAAAAATTACTTGAAAGTGTTAAAGTGTTCACATATTTTCGCTTCCTGAAAAAAGTCAATTGTTTAAGGGTTTTGTTAGTCTAAAAAATTACTGTATCGCGCTGCAGTTTATAATAAAGATATGAGTACGAGGAAGGCTTCTGCGTAGCCTAGTCGGTAGCACGCTTGACTTGAGTTTGATCGGTCCCGGGTTCGATTCCCGGTGAGGGCTCAAAATTTTGATGTTGGTCCAGCATCGTGAAGACACTTGGGGAGCTCCTGTGAATAAAAGACAGTGTCGATCACAATTGAGAGCTTCAACACGACTGGTCAACGTTGGAGCAGTAGACCAACTCCTTCCTCTGGGTGAGGCCTCATCCAGTAGTGGATTGGATATGGCTGTGAATTATTATAAGTACGAGAGTTTGATACAAATACATTGTGAAGATTAACTTTAAATTGGGATTGAAATTCGCCTTGGAGCTTTGAATAAACGATGCGGTTTTAAAATTTCAATCTGTGCGTCTGTGTTTTCAAAGAACCAGCCTTACAATGTGTATTTTTACATATTGGGACTAACTTCTATTCTATAGAGAATTGTGAAAAGAGCGTTATAGTCAGCTTGTTGTTTGACTGAATTTCTTTGACTCACTCAATGGGCCTTTCAATTGATATGCTTATATGGAACTTACGAGTTTACACTAAACTGAAGGATATAGGGAAAGAACGGGGTATGTGAATTTTTCTTTATTGAATGAATTTCCACTCGTAACGGGTACTAACACCTCCGAAAGTTTCAGTTCAAATGGGAAGATAATCACAAAGTTATATAGCGCTTTTTAGAGTATGAAATAAATGGGAGAGAGAGACTTCAAAATGGGGTTTACGAGGTCGGTCAGCTTTCGTGCACATACCACCTTCTTTCCCTGTACTTTTTAACCGTCTCAACTTGGAGTAAATGAAAATACACAGCTTTCGGCATGAGGAACGTAATAGATAGATAGCTTCAGTAATTTAGACAATAAATATTGTTATTTCAATACATCAGCCAGTTCACTCACCTAATATCTCTTATCAGCTCGACGTCAGTTTACTTCAGTGCTGCTTAGTTTTTATACCGTTATAGCCCTGTCATAGTCAAATTGTGTGCCTATTACTTCGATCTGCCATCCGCAATACAGAACTTTAGGGAAGTGTATGTGGGAAATGCATTACCTTCGATGAATTGTTTCTCAAAATTAACCCTCACTGATTGGTTCCTATTGCTCATAATTTTGTCGTATTTACGGCTTGGGAAGCACATTTTTTAGGAAATATTTTGCTGTGTTAAATCTTCGTGTAGAACTTATGGAAATCAGTAGTTGGTTCTGTCACGTAATCGTGGTAGAAAACCAACTGTGGAGCACCACGAACCGAGAGTTATAAGCTACCGTATGTGTCATATGCCTTAATATTGTCAAGAAAATGTACATAATTGTCGAACATATGGTTAATTTCAATTATGTGTAATTTGTAACATAACTACCTACCTATAACTGTTCCGTAATGAGTGAATGATTCCTTTCACTAGTCACCTTGTGAATTTCTTTCCCCGCGTGTGTATGCTGTCCCGCAAAGGAGTGGCGTCAAATGGGTTGTATAGCAGTTGCTAATAACTTCGGTGCACAAACACACCTTCCGTGATTTTGTTGAAGAAAGATGGTCAGTGTGATTAGTTGACCTTTAAGGAAATGTAAAAGCATGCGAATGTCTCAACTTAGATTTTTTTTCTTTTATCTGTGTTTATATTTAATTAAATGGTAATGTTCTTGTTGTAAATACAAGTATCAAATTTAGGTTTCAAGTGATACTTGGTAAAATTGGATTTAAGAAGATAGTGGTAATTTTATTTGAATTTTCACCTATTGTGTGCTCTTTGATATTCGAAATTGTCAGCATAAGACATAAAGGTCATGTACGTGTTCTCGTATCGTAAGAAACTCATCTGTAGTCCTTCCATTCCGAAATCATCTTTCGAGTACCAATAGTTTAAATTGTAGTCCACGCCTTTTCCAAAGCGTTTCACGTTCACACACAAAGGAAAAGGAAACGATTTTTGGTCTCCCTTGCGTCTCATCCATCTCTTAACCGATTGTTTCTTCGTTCTAGATTTCCCCCTTTCCTTTCTTCAGTTTTTTTTCTTTCAACAACAGAAAAACGGGAGTGCAGAAAACTTTCGTTCTTTTGTGGGTAGTAGAGCTTTTACCGACCTTTAGATTGAAGAAAAATGACCAATACTGATATCTATCTTTTCAGCACCTGTATTCATTTTGACGTAGAGCTTGTTCTTGGTACTGAAAGTAAGGAAAACCTATTCCGATTTTCTTTGGCGTACTTTCCCCCCTTATCTGTTGACCTAGAGGAAAGTTGAGTTTGTTTCAAACATATTTTATTTTTCTGTCGATATTACCCTAGTGTTTTAACTATGAATTGATTTAATTACTAGGTCGGGTTACAATACAGGAAAGTTTAAGTGACGTTGAATTCAAAAGTATAACACTGCCAGCTTTAAGGGTTCATTAATACTTTCTTTCCTTGTCCTTAATTTTTTATTTAATTCTTTCTTGTTTCCCCTTTGTATATCTGATTCTTTATCTTTCTTGTCTTTCTACCTTTTACTTGGCTCCTCTTTAATTATTTCTCTTCCTGTTCCTTAATTCTTTCTTCTATACCTTTCTCTTTCAACTTATTTTTCACTTATTGGATTTCCTTCGTTTTTCTTTCTTTCTCTTTTGTCTATATACTTTCTTTCCTTTATTTCTTTTTGGGTGCCTACTTTCCTTCTATTTGTCTTACTACTTTTTTTCTTCCATTCTTTTTGTCGATTTACTTTCCTTCTTTCGTTTGGTCTGTCTACTTTCTTTTTTTTTGTCTGCCAGCTCTCTTTTCTCTACTTGCTTTTTCTGTACTTTTTTTCGTCCCTCTACTTTCCTTATTTCTTTCTTTTGGTTTGCCTACTTTTTTGCGTAATTACCTTCTTTTTGTATGTCTACTTTTTTTGTCTCCCTAAGGTCTTCCTTTTAGTCCGCCTACTTCCTTTCCCTATGTCTGTCTACTGTATTTTTGTTTTGTCTGTCTACTTTTTGGCTGTTTATTTTCTTTTTGTCTATAGATGTTTTTCTTTCTTTTTGTCTGTCTTTCTTTGTTTCTCTTTGTCTATTTTCTTCATTTCTTTCTTTTTGTCTATTTTCATTATTTCCTTTTGTGTATTTTCTTAATTTCTTCTTGTCCATCTACTTTTTGTCTGTCTGCTTTCCTTCTTTTTGTCTGTACAATTTTTTTCTTGTCTAATTTCCTCCTTTTCTTTTTGTCTGTCTACTTTCCTTCCTTTTTATATTTTTGTATACTTTCTCTCGTTTTGTTTGTTGACTTTTGTCTGTCTACGTTCCTTAGTTTTTATCATTTTGCCTGTCTTCTTGCTTTCTTTATATCTAATTTCTTTCGTTTTATCTTTCTATTTTCTTTGTTTTTTCTGTCTACTTTTTTACTTTTGTCTGTCTAGTTAGTTTTTTGATTCTTCCTTTTTGTCCAATTTCTTTATTTCTTTTAGTTTCTTCCTTTAATTCTTTCTTTCTTTCTTTCTTTCTGCCTTCCTCTTTTAACTTTTTGTTTATCAGTTTCTTTCTGGTCAATGCAGCGTAAGTGACTGATACGTTTACAGCGTCAGTGTTGACTACATTCTACTCGTAAATTGGTTATAGTAAAGTGTGTGCCTTTGTTTTCTCCAACGAAGCAACCGTGATGTATATATAATGAGGTTGTTTGTGCCTCAGCCTCAGAAACCGAGCGATACTGTCTACGTAGTGAAGAAAGTGGCTGAGAGAAAGGTAGAAAGGAGAGAAATGATATAGAAGACGAAAAAAAAAAAGCTACTAAAAGGGGGAAGAAAAGTGAGGTGCAGAGAAGTGCGTTTTAGGCCTTGTAGCTTTAAATGAAATGCCAATAACCCGTCGTCGTTGAGTCGTTCATCTTCGTTACACTAGGTGTCGAGAGTGCATCGTGAGATGTCAAGTTGTTTGCTACGCTACGATAAAATCCAGGATTCTATCAATCCTACAGAGAAAGTCATCATTTTTTTACACTCCAGCAATGCCACACCACATGTCCATTATATGTTTAGCTTGTATGTGTGGTGATGTAAGGCATCGCAGCTTAGTCCGTGCGTCCACCCTCCGACTCGGGCTGAGATCCAAGTGTGGTTCACGTAACCTCTTTAAAATTAAGTCTTAACATTGGAAGCTACTTACTTGCAGGATCAAAAGATATTCGTAAGACAGAACATTCCAATCTTGACAAAGGTTTTAGTCGTCTTTCGTAATTTGAGATACTTGTTGCTGCAGGCCCGTCAGGTCATCCACTTTAAGGTTAAGGCTACAAGCCCGTCAGATTATACATTTAAGCCTATTTGTAACGTATATAATACACAAAAGTAGCGACAATGGTCTTATTTCAAGGTATTGTTCATTAATCGTTCGCTGGGTATGAGTGAGGGGATTTAACACTCAGGTTTAGAGGTACTAAATTTTTACCTAAAATAAGTTTTACCTGTTTCTCTTTTATTTAAGTCATTTTCAGCTTATAAACTTGCTAGTATCGCGAGAACGTCAGTCAGTGTTTCACATAGATTTTTTTTTTTAAATTGTGTAGTCAACACGAAACAGTATCATAAAGGACTATGGTTGTTTATTTGCGTCTCCTTTGTTGTAATGTTTATTGTTACTTACAGGTTAATACAATACTGTGGGAGGATAATTGAAATTAAGGGAGACGAAATAAACAGTGAATGGAACATTGCCTCTCATGAAGCAAATACGCTGGTATTGAGTATAGCAAAGACAGTGACCCCAAACATACGCCCCCTCTGACTCATCTTCACAGTGGATGAACTGACTTTTACTATCTGCCCGTGACAGGCGGAGGGGAAACGTGGTTTATTATCTATTGTTTCTGCTTACCAATCTTCATTTAGGCAGTAATGGTCGTTGGTCAGAATGGCCAGTTACGGAATTTGAACGTGGCTATTGAATAAGATGAGTTTATGACCATTGAACATACAGATTTAGTAAATCTGTAGCTTAAATTGCTGTTCCATTCTGATTACAATACTTACTTAATGTCATTAACTCATTTTCAGTTTTAAGACAAAACAGAAGTCGAAAAAAAGAGCAAAAGTTCTTGAAATCTGCGTGTGATGCAGTTTTCTTTTTGAGTGTCTGTTTCGGAGATGTACTCTGTTGGAATTGATATTTTTTTTTATATTAGAACACTCGGTTGGAACAAAGTGCTTGGAAGCTTCTTATGGAAGGAACGTCCTCCAAAGTAACATCTATGGAGTGGAAGAAAAAGAGGATGATGAAGTAGAAGACAATAAGAGAAGCAGCGGAGAGGGTGGGCTCCTAGAGGGTGTGAAGTAGTGGGAATCAACCGAAGAGGGAATTGTGTAGTAAAAGTACCATTAGACGTTGCACAGCAATGTCTAAAGGAAAATTGGCGCTGCGGGTAACGTGAGAAACGCTGCACTAGGTTTGTTGTATACGAAGAGAAAAGCTCATTGAAGAAGTCACTGTTGCAAACTGGCAGTATTCAGAAATTTCTCTTTAAAGGATTTAATAAAGAGATGTTCATATAGCGACTGAATGGTAAATGTGATTTGCTAACTAAGTCTGCTTGTTAAGAACCCGCTATATTTTCAATATAACCGTAAGCAGAAATTCCATTATGGAGGCGTAGCGGGTGAGTGACTGATAACGCTCGCTGGCTGGTAATCGAGGGTTTGATTCCCGGCGAGGACAGACATGGCTCGGATCCCTTGTTAAATTGTAGGTCCCATCCTTAGAACGTCATCTTCATCCGATGGAAGGCAATGGCAAACCACCATCGGCTCACCTTGCCCAGGGACCTTCGGGTCAGGACCTGCCCCATTAATGTTGCTTTTGCATTAACAATCTTGATGCACGGAGCAGACCATTTCGTGGTCTTAAATGTTTTGTAACTTGCAATGGAGGAGGACGGGGACTGTTTATCCAAAGAATGATGTGTAGGTTGGGGAAGACACAGTGCATTCAACAACAGTTTCACAGAATAATTTTGTTTCTTTCTACATGTATGGTTTTAAATCACGCTGGGATAATCATAATCGTTCAGTACACAAAACATCATTGCGTAGTGAAACTGATATTCTTCAGTATCCATTTAATGTAGATGATTGAAGAAACATTTGATTTCAAGCGATGCTTTTCGATTTTGAATTTGGTTTATGGCCTGAGTTTGGCTCAGATCAAGGTGAAATAGGGGAGAGAATGTGAATGAAAATTGACTTGGTTTGAAGGTATCGTCCCGCTATTTGCGTGAGGGGACAGGAAAAATCCTGTAATACTGCAGTCGGGATGGGCGGCCACTGAGAGATCGTCCTGGTATCTTCCGATTTCTAAGATGAACTGAGCTGAGTTACGAGCAAGACTGATTCGTGCTGCTTTCATCATTACAGGGATAGAAATGTATCTTTAAATAAAAGTCTATAATAGTGTAGTCCCCGAAGAAAGTCATACTTCCACAGCAGCGTTATTCTAGTAATTCGTTGATATGTATGTATGATTTTAGTTGCGGGTTTGCTTATATTGCAACACTGTTTGGAGCAGAAAACTTAAAGCATGGCTGTCGTTTTTGTTTGGAATTTACAAGCCAATCAGCGAGGGAAGGTGGCGCTGTATCCGACGACCTGAAAAGACGTAAAAGTTTGTGGTCCTGTCGACCTCTGCGCCAAATTTCTTCTGTCTCTTCACACACCGGCTTGGAAGGTAGAGGAAGGAGAAACTTTCTCTGAGAAGATCGTAGGAAAGAAGAAGCAATCTCTCTCTCTCTCTCTCTCTCTTACACACACACACACACACACATACATTTTTTCTGCCAAATGCGCGGTCTTGAAATTATTTGCCTAATTAGGAACACTGGCACCTGCCCAAAAAGACGGTTTGTGGAACAAGAGGACTTAGAACTTATGCCAGTGTGCTTAGGACGAACAAGAGAAAGTTTTTGTAAAAGTCTTGCACATTATTATCAGCTCTTAAGGTTTGTTTGTTTTCAAATTGGTTTTGGTCGTCTTCCTAACAATATGTATTCCTATATTGAGTTTCATGTTTTGCACAAGTTGGTTAGTAATATATGAGTATTTCATATGAATATCTCCTCACACTATAAACACGAACGTTGATGAGTTATTGTTACCCCCTTTCCGAATTGGCACTTTTATGTTCCGTTACGTACCCTTGCTCCGTCGGGTGCACCGTCGATGGTTATCCGAATTCCCCCTTTGACGGATAATTGAAGTGAACGGAGCAACGGAGGACCAGATGGTCACTTGACCCTCCGTTCGGTTGCGCGCTGCTGCCATGTTGAAAAGAAAAAAAAGAGCGGGATATTGCATGCCAAAATTCCTTCTTCACTTGGGAGTTGGGACAAATGTGTAGAATTGATCACGTGTTGCAAGTTTAAAACTGTGATTCCGCTAGAGCCCCTGTGGGGGATGTTTACCCCCCAAAGTATAGACAACACCCCCCGAGCTTTAAAATTTTTGCTGTAAAAAATTGATAGAAACCGTACAATACTTCACTTACACCACCCCAATTTTGACTTTACATACACCCCCAAACTGAAAATCCTAGCGGCAACACTGGTTTAAAATGAAAGACCGTACCGAAGTATTTGAATGTATTTTAATAGTTTAAGATTTGATCTCACATTATGTTATCGATATTGTACCATGTTTAGAGTGATATATCTTCATAATCATTGAATAATTTTAACTTCGCAATATGAAAATATTGTTGCTTGGATTTCACCAATAGGCTTCCATGTAGATATTGATAGATGAGAGGGTAACATATGAGTAGTTTATTTAAGAATATTAAGATTAAGAACTCTTATAATTATTTGAAGTGTTTTTAGAACTTCAAATGCGTAACGCTGTCAAGGCTTATGACTTAGATGGTTATTCACAGATCCTGGTATAACATTATTTAGTGATTCATGGTTCATGAGACGCACTTTGCAAAAACTTCCAGAATAACCTGCAGAATTGTGATCATCCTTCAAATAGCTATCAATCTTCATTTGTTGTTATTTAATATATGACGAATACCCACAAGTATGGGAATTCTACGCCTGTATCTATCTTCATTGCTGTTTGCCTTATTCACTTCGCATCAAACTACCTTGATTTCGCAATGCCCAATACTCACTCACATTACGCGCGGAGAGTTTTCAGCTGTTTCCAGACTTGGTGACATCTGTGGTTAACATTTTAAACACTTATTTAATTCGGATAAGTGTGCATAACGGAAGTGAACGGGATATAGCAGAACGGAACGGAGGACCATCGAATTCGGAAAGGGGGTTAGATTTTCTGTATAACTATTTGAAGCTCATGAGTCGAATCTTAAGTGGTAGTTAGAATTATTCTAGTGTGTTCTCAACTAAAGAATCAGGAATATAGAAATATCGAATAATTTTTACTAAGTAATAGGGAAGTAATAATAATAATTAACGGAAAACTGGAGCAGAGGTGAAACGGGTCAGTCTGGTCAATGAGTCTATGCTTGGGACGCGGACGGTAAACCAGAGTTTTTCATTCTTTTCTTATGGTACCATAGACGTCATAATAGAGGACTATTATGAGGTCTATGGTGGTACACTGTTGCGTTTGAAAAGTGTTTTCTTTCAGGAGTATGAGACTATTACTATTGTTACGAACCTGCTGGCGTCGCATTTTTCGTACTCTGGGGAATATCATCTCGTTCCCGGTCACCTCTGAAAGATAACCGTGTATAATAAGGAAATTAAAACTCTGATTTGCTTTCCGGATCAACGGGGTCCCAATCATAGACCCGGTGCAAATCCTGACACGGTGACCCGTTTCGGCTCTGCACTGAACTGTAGGGTGCAGTTTGGTGCTGACTTCGCTTATATGAAAGACGTAGTAAATATCTGTACTTAAGAGCCAGAACTGCGTAAGTCACAAGTCTTTGTTTTCGAGAATAAAGAAAAACTACTACGTTAGATTAGATTTATTACTCCCGTAACCAAGTACATTGATATGCGAAGGGTTCAGTTCACTATTTACACAGAAATAGGCATACATTTATATCATGCATGCTTTATGGTATTGGTTCTTACCTAGTTTGTAACAAGTTCCTGAACTGCTGATATTCATTTTACTGTAATAATAATGCTGTGGTAAACATTAATTAACAATGAAAGCATAAAGCTTTAACTTTATACGTTTAAATTAGATACACATCTTATGTAGTCCTCTTCACGTTTAATTTCTTTGAGAATGTGTTATTTTTTGTATTTTTCACTATTTTCAAAAATAATTAATTGTGGCTCTTGTATTTATCGGATCTTAATGTTCTTGGTCATATTCGACACATAATTTCATTTTCAATAAACGCTATCCTCTTGTTCTGATCCATCTGGAACAAATTTTGAAGAAAAATTCAAAATATAAAAAAAATGCTTGCCGCCCCGGGCGCCGCTAAGATTTTGCCGTATAGCACCTCTATAATTTTAATGTCGCTCTAACTTGAAAAGTATATTTTTTTTCGCAAAATGTGCTACAATTATTGTTTGAAACGTGTTTTCTCCAACTCACACAGTTAGCGCCATAATCTAAAATATGAAAAATGGCCGCTATTTTCCAACATGGTAATTAGTTCAAGTAAAAATAACTAATTTGACTGGACTACTAGCATTATTCTGAGTTACATAGAGGTGAGGGCTAAAATAGAAGTTCTGGGCCTGAATGCATGCAATTCTTAAGATGCAAAATGGGCGTAAATAGCAGCAGCAGTACAATTTATAAAAATTTAAATATTTTTTAAATTTATTTAATCTCAAGATGCAGCCGATGTTCGGCCATTTTACACGATACATTTAATAATAATAATAAGTAAAATACTTTTGGGAGGAATCGGCTTTGGTCTTGTTCAGTGTACCATCCCAACATTTGCATGATACGACCAAGGGGTACAAGGGTAAACCTCTGTTAGGACGGGCGGAACCGGGAATCGAACCCAGGTCCACGAATACTGTACCGACTGCTGTTAAAATAGATAAAATATTAATATACGGTTAATAATGTTCGATTATAAGATGGCATGTAAATGTTAAAAATGTACGGTTGGTGGATAATATCAGAATTCTTAATGTTTGAAACGTTTGCCATAACGGTAAGTAGTAATCATATACCATCAGTCATTACCTCTTAGATTTGAAAACTGTTCATTTAACTGTATGCTGGAATACATTAGAGAGATTGTAGAATCTCTTAAATACACGTCGTTAATTGGCTGAATTGTAAGGTGTTTCATTATTTTCTTCGTGCCGTGATAGTACGTCTCCTTGCTTTTTCTACCAAAGAGTTTCTCAGCGTTTATTAAAGGGCTTCAGCTATCAGATCCCGTTTCTTCATTTTGCGGAAAAGAAAGTTTCTCAGTGTTACCAGATGAACAGAAACTTCAAGTCGTAGAAAAGTTCGACAGAGCCCCTGCCCCACTCTCTTCGTAAAAGAAATAGTTTCCGTCTTGAAGGTTGACAGCGCTACAGTCGCTGCAGGTATAAATTATAGACCCGTATCGCTACCTTCTCTTTATAGATGTACGTAAGAGAGATGTATGTGAGCGCATGCGCACATGTGTGTGTAACTGAAAAAGGGGTTGGGGGTGGAGAAGAGACCTGCCAAAGGTTCTAAAGTCTCATCTACTGTAATTTCTAATAAGAAGTATCTTCTTGGAAAAGGAAAGAAGGGTTTTTCGATCCTTCTTTCTCCAGTAAGTCCTCTACCGGTAGAAGGAAGAACTAAAACCATGAGTTAAACGTCTAAGCCAATTACCCAATTAAGTGGTGTAGGAACGTTGTCATTAAGATGGGGTGTTGGCTTAGTGAAAAGAAAATGGGGAGGGGGGAATTTCAGCGGAGGTCACACTCCCCCAACCCTTCTTTTACTTTTCATTGTCTTACCCTGTCAGTGAGATGGTAGAAGGAGAGAGAGTCAGAAAGGAAAGGGGTTATATGAACTGAAGGTTTCACCATTGAAGAAGAAGCTTTCTCCAGTTTTTGGCACCGTTCCAGACTTCCAGGTCTTTAGATTCAACCCGTAGTGAAAATCCGTCCCAAAAGTTAGTGGTTTGCAGGAAGGTGTGAAAATACTTTCTCATCTGTTCTTTTCTAGCAGGACCGTACCTTTTAGTACAGTGCTTTTTGGAGTCAACCATTTTGCTGACCCAGGGGCGAACTGGTAACCATCCAGATTGAGTTCAAATGAAATGTATGATTGTATAATTTTAATTTAATACATTTTGCAGTTTCGGACTTTTTACTTAAGTGAGTAACGTATTTTCAATACAAACGTATCTTCATACTTATAGTTTAAACAACGTCCACGAATAGATTTGTTTTCTGTACAGGGTCATGCAAGGCACTTGATCTTTGTATCGGTAACAAAATGCGACGCATCTAGCCGATTTTTAACTAAAATTTTGAAGAGACATACCATTTCTAGTCATCCAAACTTCAAAGCAGTACTAAAGTTTCCTTAATTATATCAGTGATTGATTTTTTTTTATTTATGGTCTTTATGCATCTATGGCTCTGGCCAAGATAGGGGAGGGTGTCGACCAGTGCATAAGTTGAAGGTATCATTCCAACATTTGCCTGGTGTGACTGAGGAAAACCAAATCAGGATTGTCGGCCGCTGGGATTGAACCCACTACCTCCCGAATGCTAAGCCAACGCGTTACCACTGAGTCACGACCGCTCAATGTATATAAGTGATGATTGATGTGCTTTGATAATCCTCTGTTTACACATTTTAAGATATAGTACTTGTACATTAGAAGCATTTTTGTTTTTCGAGTGTAAATGATTCTGCACTTTTTGTTAGGAATGTCCTGGTACCCAAGATTTCGAGGTTTGGTGCTGACTTTCGGGAATTCATGGAAGTTTCCGAGACATCGAAATGTCTCCAGAGACGGGAATTTCCGAGACATCGGAAAGTCAGGAGATACGGGAATATCCGAGACATCGGAAAGTCGGGAGATACGGAACTATCAGAGACATCGGAAAGTCTGGAGAGAAGGTAATTTTCAAGAAATCGAAAAGTCTCCAGATGGAAAATTTGCGACGTATTTGGAAGTCTGGATAGACGGGAGTTTCTGAGACGTTGGTATGTCTCGAGAGACGAGATTTTTCGACACATTGGAAAGTTTGGAGAGATAGGGTTTTCAAGGACAGTTGAAAGTTTCGAGAGATTGGATTTTCCGACATTAGAAAGTTCCGAGAGGGAATTTTCCGAGATATTGAGAAGTCTCAAGGAATGGAATTTTCCGAGATATTGTCAAGTTTTGAGATTGGCATTGGCGATTCAGAGACATCAGAAGCTCTCGAGAGACGGGATTTTCCAAGTCGTCAGAAAGTTTCGAAAGACGTGAATTTTTAACTAGAGACTTAAGCGAAAGTTTCCAAGCCTCTGGACGTTACCATCCTTATTTTTGTCCTGCGTAGGAGCGCGTGCTAAGGTACGTCATCCCTCGGACAAAATAGTTTACGAAACAAGTGCGTGTTCAACCTGTAATCAAAAATAAACTCCGAAAAAGAAAATACGTGTAGTACCAACACTTACTAATTTTACGTATATAAAAGTCATATACACACACACTATTTAGAGAAAGCAAAATTTGGAACATATGTTTATTTTAAAGTGTGTTTCGTTTCTTTTTATCAGTAAACATGATATCAAGTCCACCATTGTTTATGTTCCTATATATAGTAGCGTCTATTGGGTAATGCTTTTTTTATATTATTATTGAACACTTTAAAGAATGTAGAAGAATTCTTGGAAGAAATATTCCAAATCACGTGACTTTTTTTTTACTTGTCTAGTAGGTTAAGGTGGGGCAAGATGGAACGACGACCCGAGAAGAAAATAAAAATAAAACTGAAGAAAAATAAAACAAGGTGAGGAAGAATGAAATAACATTTTTTATTTTTCCCTCAAAGAAGAGAAATCCTATTGTGTTGAAGTTCCGTTTATTTTCAAAGAAAACGTAGGAGGAGGAAAATAGCTTTGGGAGCGGGAAAAAAAATGAACAGGAGAACCGGTAAAAGAGGTTTTTCGGTTTGAGAAACTTGGTAGAAGAGGGGTTAAGGGGAAACAGACGGAGGAATTCGAGTAGTAGGAGTGAGACGAGGAGGAGAGAAGCTGTTAACGTTTTCAACTTCATCTCCATTACAAAGGTTGAATACGAAATATACAAGAAAAAAAAAATGGGGAACTATCTTTCCTCTTTTCTAGGGTCGTACAATACTTTCGTAATGTACTCTAGATTATGAATGAATTATGGAATCTTCAACATGTTTTTGCTGGCAGTAACATGGAGAGTATTGTTTGTAAGGGCTGTTCATAATACATTATATAAAGTGTGTCCCTCAAATAATGCCCCATACTTAGGTGATTATTCACATCAGAACAAGAAAAATAGTTCCTTTCAAAACATTTCGAAATGTTCTTTGTTTTGGAGCTACAGGCGCTTCAAGTTAAGACGTCATCGTTAGAAAATGGTGTCATATTTCCAAAAGTTATGACGTGCGCAATGTCGCCTTAGCAAATTACTTAGTACACCTAATTAAGCTATGTTTATGATTGGCTGAGTGGTGATTTTCTATACTTGCCGTACTAAAACAATTTCATTCTTTGACAACAAATTTCTTAACGTTGCGAAACCTGTGTATGCGGCACTCCCTCAGTCATAAACCTTGTTTATAGGAATGCATCGCATACTAGTTTGACTGTGATTTGCTAAGCCAACATCGTTTACGTCAGTGTGTGTCCAGATAAATGTCATTTGTGACGATACCGCGGAAACTTTGAGCTCCCTTAGGTCCGAAACTAGGGATAATTTTAAGTTTCATCAAAGGGACTTTTTTCATTTAAATAAATGCCTCCCGAAGTTTGAGTCATTATTTCCGGAACACCCTGTATATAGGGTGCAAAATAATTCGGCCGGCAAATTTTGCGGTTATTAATTTCACGCTTCTTAGGCTCAGGCCGGGATAGGATGGAGGAGACTATATTAGGAAAGTAGTCTGCAAGGGCCTGATTTGTATGTACCATCCAAACCTTTGCGTGGTGTGACTGTGGAAAAATCGTGGGACAAGCCAGTCAATATCGTTTCCAGGACCATCCTGTTGCTAAGCCAATGCTGTACCAATGCTCGTTCCGTTTATGATTTGTCAAATGTAGCTATTTTCGGAATAGAAGGGTTTGCAACTTCGAGTGCAAAATCCATTTTGTTTCATTAACAGTAAATCATAAAGGGTCACATAAGCAAATGTTTAGTCATTTTAAGTAAACAAAATTAAGCAGGTGCCCTTTTCCTAATATGTAGAAACCCAGCAAAAATAATCTGAGTTTGAACCTCCTTCACCCGGATCCTGATGTAATATTTGAACGCAGGGTTGGCTGGTTTAAACCAAAGTGTTTTTTTTTTTAATGTACTTTGTTTAAGAAAGTACAACTATATAACAAGTATTTATCCAGTTAAGAGTTAACCTTACTAAAGGTCTATCTTGGAGAGGCAAAGTAGAACTGGGAAGGTATCGTCCTGAGCCGCCTTTGCTGGTAATATTCCATCATTTGTTTGGTAGGTCTGAAGATAAACCTTTTTTCTGATGATCTTACCGAGGGATCGAACAGTGAACCTGTGTCAACACTAATGAAGATAGCATAATCGCTACTGCAGAAACATTTTTCGCATTCCGAAATCATGAACGAATAAGTGAATGCCCTGATGTAGCTTAACGTCCCTGCTGTTGTGACTGTACATAATGGAGATGAATGAAAGGAACAGATGAATAATGATGATAGAATTGTTGGAAGGAGAGTAAGAGGAAATTGAAGTACCATGAAGAAACAAACACACCATTAATAAACAGTTGGTTACTCACCAAAACCAGCTACACACAAGATACTTGTCCAACACAAAGCCCACATGGAACTACCGGGATTTGAACCATATAGGTGAACCATTATCCAACAGACGTACCACGTGCCGTGTCGCGATTGAAGAATGAATACATTGTTGTTGTTTTTTTCGTGTCTGCCCGTCAACTTGTTCGCAGAGTTTTTTTTTAAAAATCTTGCTAGACAGAGATTTCAATCACATGATGATCGAAAAACCACAGTATACTCCAGTTTTCAGGACCTTCTATAAAACGTAACGTATGTTCTGGATACGATACAAGCACTGCAATCCAACTGAATTGTGTTTATTGTACCTAAAGAAGACCACATCATTTGAGAAATAAAATTATTATTATTTATTTATGTGTTCAAGGAAATGACGCAAGGAGAAAATCGGGCCTCCAACTCCGAGATCACATTGGCCCATAAGAGGGTTCCTAGCTCCAACCCCCCATTTTTAACATTTTTCAAAATATTTCAAAAACTAAGAGCACTATAAAAATGAAGTTCATAGCGCACTAGAACAAATGAATGCTATAGTTTAAGTATTCATTTCTAGCACTTACAAATTACTATGAAATACAATGGACAGCGTACTCGAAATCTTGTCGTTTGATGAGTGCTGAGACTTCAAGTAAATAATGACGTCATAATCTTTGAAAACGTATCACTCATCAATTGATAAGATCTTGAGATCGCTGTCCATTATATTTCTTAGTAATTTGTAAGTTCTAGTGCCCTCTTAAGATGACGCTAGGACTAAGGAAGCAATCAACCCTAGCCTGAGAGAAAGTACCATCCCGGCATTCGCCTGAGATAACTGACGAAAACCAGTCGAAACTTCAGAATGGCCGGTAAGAACAGGTTTCGTGCCCACGCTCGACCTACCCAAATGCCGCGTGGCAGGTAGACGTGTCGAGAAATAAAAGTTCTTCAGAGACGCAATTACATTCTTTCATTTATACACCGCGAAGATTTTTAACTGACCCTCGTAGATCCCGTTACAAGAAAATAAAGTTGCACAAACGACGCTTCTGTTATTTGCCCCCCCTTATTTTTCAAGCGGGGACAAAAGCTACCAACTATAAAATGTAAAAAAACTGATTTTTAAAATTAAGTTCATGCAATATTTGGTCCAGAGCAACAGTAGACACGAAATGGTTTTAATTAATCTACTATCACTTCTTTCCCGAAGCGAAATCCGGGGAGAGACGTTGAAAGACGAATCTTGACGCCATAGTGCTGTTTCAAACTCCGAAGAAGGTAATATTTGGTTTTCGTTACAGTGGCGTCTCGTGAGATTCTTAAGGCGTCTGGCAAAATTAAGCACAATTTTGTTAAATCTTGTTACAAGTTAGTACAACATATCTAGACAAACTCTTCTTGGAAAACGTATTTATACATTTAAGTATTCCTAGAAGGCCGGATGGAAAGAGGCCATTGGGAAGACCGAGACGTCGTTGGGAGGACAATATTAGAAGAGATCTTCGAGAAGTAGGTGTTCGTGATGAAAACTGGCTTGATACTGCCCAGGATAGAATCCAATGGCGAACGTTTGTTACTGGGGCGATGAACTTGCGAGTTCCATAAGCCATAGAGTTAGTTAGTTAGTATTCCTAATGAAATAACGACTTGGTGTACTTTTTTAAGTATCGTAATACAAAGTAAATAATCCATTTACAAAAAGAAAGTGAACTTGACCACTTTGAACACCAATTCCAATGTTTATTTTCTTCTAACTGTTGTTGTCTTCTCATTGTATACTTGTTCTTTAGCACGTACGTAATAAATAATAATAATAACCACGGGCGTTGCAGACCGAAAGGTCCCGAGCCTGCCCCAACGTCATCTGCCTGCGGTTGGTGGAACTGCGTCCACCTGAGTGACGGCAGTGTGGTCAGCATTGCGCGCCACCTGGCCACGAACAGGCGTGTTAGGGGTTTTCTAGACCGAGTAGTCGTCGCGTCTTCATTCACGCGACTTTCCAGTTTACCTGAGGACGCTGGGTGGACGCCGAAAAGTGAGATTCCATCCGGTAATTGAACCCGGAACCACCCGGAAATGAGTCCAACACTCTAACCATTAGGCTATGGAGCCCCTTTTTAGCATGTAAGTAAGATGTTTAATTACTTTTTTAAAAAGTCACTTAAAATCTCTGTTGTACAATCGGCGCCGAAAGTTTGTATCCAGTCATAAAATTTATTTTCCAAATAATTTTTAAATGAAAAGACAGATTTGAGTATAGTTTTCTGAAACTTAAAGAAAATCGCATTCTCTGTAAGTTACAGGATACCGTACCCAAATTTATCTATCCATTCGAAAGGTACGTGGAGAAGAAATTTTAGAAATGGGTAAAACCTTTTGGCGCAGACTGTACATTTATCCGTGTAGCTGGAAAGAGGTTCCATGATTATCGAACTTGCGATCCGATATCTTCTGAAGTATCGTACTTAGCGTATGCCTCCATAATACTTCCCTATATGTATTTCGTGGTTTTTGAATGGCCTTGGTTTACATCCTATTGGGAAATCGGATTAAGTGTGTGATGCTGGTCCATGTAACTGAGGGGACTTTCCTGTAACTTTTGGCCTCCTCCATTGAATTGAATTGAATTAATTAAGGTCCTTTAGGCATCTTTTGCTCAGGTCGTCGTTTCCGTCATGTTTGTATAAATCTTATTTACCAGTCACATTTATTAATACCTGTTAATTTTGTGTTAGTTTTGTGAAGATAGTATAAGAACGGTCAATTTGTGATTTTTAAAAGCACGGATTACATATCGGCTTGGGAAACGCATATGTCCTTGCATATCTATTCCTTTATATGTATATACTTCTGTAATGTATAAATAAGTTACTAGTTACTTGTCCTTATTGTTTTATTACTATTTTCCCGGGGGTGGGGCCTTGTTTATTATTGGTAACTCTTTCCAAGGTTTCGAAAATAACAGGTAAAGTTTTTGATATCGCATCTCTTTGGAATCGTACATGTTAAGCTGAAATAAAGGGATAAATATAATGGCATGAATAATATCGCTATGTGTTCGTGTAAGTTTATGTTTCGGGCTCGTTCAAATCGCTCTTACAAATCATTCGCGAGATTTCAATATTATTATTTACACACATATCTGTGTGTGGAACAGCTGTGCATACAATACGCGACAGTATCAAAACCTCGGAACGTTTGTCTATTGCATCAATCCCACAATTCATAGCTTGCGTAGTCAAGCGGTCAAAATATGAGGATTAGTCTTTCCATGATATTAACACACCCGCGCGCAAGCACACATACACGCACACGTAAATTCTCACTCATCATTGTGATCTGTAGTATATTCCCTCTCTCCGACACTGCTCTGTACATGAGTCTCATCTCGAAAACAAAACATTACATCCCTTCTCCCCTTGACTTTCTGTTACTCCTGTGTAAATAACATAGCTCTGTACATACACGCCCCCCTCCCTTCGTTCCTTCTTGCATTACTCTTTTTTATTTCGTGATAGAGGAATATACAAATAAACATGGCGGTTTTACGGCAAGGCAATGCGCGATCCCACATTCACAATGTAAATAGGGTTTTGTGGGCAGAAACAAGTTTACATGTTTGTGTCGCGCTTGTGAATTTTACATTGTTTTTGGTTAATTGTTTGCCCACCAGCAGAACTTTTCCTGGTGATGGGTCGTTTTGGCTTGGTTGGTCTGAGCCGTTACATTACAGTGATGAGAAATATCTTCTAGTCATAGACAATGTTTAAATAAATATAGTTTTTCTTTTTTTCGCTTACTGGTTTCATGTTTGTCTGGGTTGGCTGTTTCGGTGTGATGTTTGTCTATGCATTTGCATTGTTTCGGTCTATTTTAGAGATAATTCTGTATCTATATGACTTAGTTGAAGATTACTTGAGCTGGTTCTGTGAAAAAATTTTATACCGTTAGTTGTTTGAATTTATTTTGCTTTAGTGAGATAAACGTCAAATAGAAACAAGTATTTGTATAAAATTTAGAATTGGAGAACTCGAATTCGTTTTTCTGTGAGAAATGAATAAGTTATAAGAAAAATATTAGAATGATGATTCATGTACACACATTTTTAATATTAATGTAATGTAAGTGACGTAAAGTTTTGAAATGCTCTATGTAACACCACTTACAGATACGTGTTTCGTTCTCACTATTTGTAACGCCAACCTGAATCGAATTCAAGATATGTGATTAAGGAATTTCGAATTCGATTCAGGCTGGCGATACAGATAATGAAAATGGAAGTTACGTAGTTATAAGTGGTGCTACATCATTTCAAACCGAGAGCTATTGATTTTACATTGTATTAGTGTTCGTAAAACGTAGCAATGTTTCTCTCTGCGCCATTTTCGTTAAATATGGCAACAGTTAGATTTTCACAACTTTGACTGGCATATCCCTTCCGCGGTCCGCCTCTTCGAGCGGCAGTGTTCTGTTTTTCTCCCTTACTCAAGTTGTATAGATCAGATGACTGATAAGCCAGACCTCATGCCAGATCGGTACCATATCATGTATATATATTATATATATATATATAATATTTACACGCTAGTGGCCATAATTTTGATGATATTTGAACCAAATTTTATTATATTATTTCTAGGCTTAATAGCTCGGCTAAGTTCGTTAATGAGCAAAATCGGCCCAAGCGGGTGGTCGGGGAAAGGGGTTGAAATTTTGAAGAAAAAAAAATATACATATCAGCCCCTATGGAGTTTAGAGGTTAACTTTGTCTGCATAAATTATAGTACTTCCTATAAAGTTTACTGTGACATCAACGATTCAGGTGTTGTGGGGGTGGAAATTCGAAATTTTTAATACCACGGCTTGTGGAGTATCGTTGAAAAGCTCTTGATGATTAATCTATAAATCAATAACTAGTTTCTCGATAGCGCTCATATAAGGCGAGATTTGAATTTTTGAAAATGAAAAAAACTTCGAGATCTACCTCAGCAGCCTGTAGGCCTGCCGAAAGGGATTTTTTCTTTTAACTACAGAAAGATATAATGGTAAAAGAAGTAGCAAATAGTTAGACAACTCGAGTGCCGAATGACAGATGACAGGCTTCAAATATGACAGGAAGTTGCGATGATTGAAACAATTACTAAGTTGATTTTGAATATAAACTTGCATAGCCAATGTCCAGTGATGATTTCAGGACATTTCATTAGAATTTTAATACAAGTTGAGTTTAATAAGTATATAAAAAAGCATTTTTTTTTTATTCTGTGTACAGATAGGAATGAATGAGAGTCCTTTTATGCGTACGACAAATATCGTTGCGATTCGTAAGACAACGGGAACAAGTGATTGCTTTTATGCACTGCGGCAACGGCAAATGTCGTTCAAGCTGCTCTAATTACATGGAGTCTTATGGGGTCTATTAATGCACGACATTTGTCGAATGCCTCCGCCGTTTACAGATCAGTGTTGCCAAGCGATGGTTGGAGTTCCATTGCGTGGAAGTTCATTCAAATGAGATCAGTGCGAGTTATAGAGAAATTTATTATCTACATATTGAACTATTCATAGACGTAATAAATAATAATAAAAAAGAGGATCATGTGAAGATTGTTAAGTTTACATTGTTTCGACTTATTTTTCATTGTTGTTTCATATTATTTACTTAGGACACAAAGACTTCACGACCTTCTTTTTCTTTATAAATAATGGAAAATTCACATACATTGTTGATGATTTTATAATGCTGTTTTAACCCTTCCGCGTGTTGGATGGAGGAGAATCCCAGAAAACTCAGACGTTGTTGTCCACCATAAGCGTACAAGGTTGGATGGAGTATGCTAACTCTCATGTTCATATTCACACCAGTCAGTTCGTCTTTTAAATATTGCAGCAACCCAACAAAAGTTGCAATGCCTGAAATTAACATATTTTTTCGAAATATGTCGCAGATTATTGTACAGTGTGCACATTTCTTTCGTTGATCGATCTTGTAATATGATGGATGCACATTTTGTAGTCTGAATCAGTTGTACCCAGTACTCAAATAGTTCTTTCTTTATCATGTTTCAAATGTGACATCGGGTGAATCCGACGTATACAATATTTTGAGAAAATAATAAACATTGCATTTTAGATAGGTAATTCCTCACACCGAAGCTCGATAGAATTTTCTGTAAACGTATCTGGATCAATGCCTACTTTGGAGCTGGGCGGTGCCGAAAGAGAAAAAAATATCAGACTCATTTATTTCAATTACCGCAGAGTTGTAGGTATGTGCAGTTGTTAGCCTAGAAATCGAGAAGTATGTCGTTTCTTATTTTTGGCCGAAGTATGTAGTTTCTTTTTCTCATATATATATATATATTAAGAAAAAGCATGATATTCATCATTTCTTCATATAGTATCAGAAAAATCGTGACAATGTCGTCTTTAGAAATATTATAAGTATAGCCAAGAAGCACCTTTACATCTGAAAAGTAGCGAAACTATATCGTTTCTAGTGATATGCAAAACAAGATCAGCACCAAGACTACTATGGGCTTGCATATCTGGTTTTGGTCTTTAATGTCAGGTCTTGATCTTGCATACCATAGATCTGGACTGCAAGACCGATTTGCTTATCACTTATAGTAATGAGCAAAACAAGACCAAAACATGATAATGAAACTTTTTTTTTTCGACTGAAGCTTTCTCCATATTAGGATTAAGATCGAAATTGAGTTGGAGACATTACTCATTGTTCCACATCTTACATAAGTTTTTCGAGAATGGTATAAAACGTAATGTTAACTGGCTATTTATTAACATCAGAGATAAAGACGAATACTGTTACTCAAAAATATATAATTTTGTGACTTGCTTTCCTCGCTGGAAGTGCGCCCCCAGACCCCTGTAGTTTGCAACACCTGGACTATAATTTGCACACCTCGGCAGCGATGGATTTTGGACTACAGCAACTGAGGAGGTGTTTTCGAAAGGGAATGTTTCCATTTTGGTCGCTTAGTGAGCATGTTTGTGTTTTCTGGTTCATTTCTCAAACGGCTTTCGATATCTGCAGTAGTTTCTTTGAATAAGGTTTGTTATAAACCGTAAAACACCTTTCTCGAAGGGAACTCGTGTCTTACGTTTCTGAAGCCAAAATCCCTTACGATTCTTCTTATTCGGTCGGCAAGACGGGTGGTGTTATTGCTAGAATCAAGCAGAGAACAACATTCATGAGTCACCCACCATTGTCAACATTTCAACAGCAGGTGTGCATATGGAATGGTTGGTCGCAATGCATCGTTGCCGCTTTCTCAAAGTATGAAACCGACACTGATTTATTAAGTATGTTGAAATTTTGAGACATACCATTCATAAATATGTATCCCTTCTAGATGTGTGTAAAATTTGAAGTTTGTAACATTAAAAATAAGGGAGAAAATTGTTGAAAACATTGCAATGCTTTTTAAATGGGCTAACATTTGAGGGAATTTAGAGTACCAGAGCCCCTTATTATCTGAAAAAGCATATATGCCTAATTTTAATGTGATCGACTCATTATTCTGTTTAAAATGCGTTATAATGAACATTTCAATGAAGATAGTGGTGTCAACTGATTGTGATGATGATGTAGCTGAATATTCATGAACAGTAATTTATGGTAGCTTATTTCTGTACCTGAGAACCAAAACCGCGCAAGTCCAAATTTGGCCAAAACTTGATTAATGCAGTTTTGTACAGTACTCTGAAGGCCTTCCATAATGGTTGCGTGAATCTTGTTGTAAATATGTTAAATAATGTAAAAAAAGTAAGTCTGTTATATGGTTTGTCCATTTCTGAAAAACAAGGATTTGAGATTTAGGAGGTTCTAGGTCTCAGATACAGATTTATATGTTTGTTTATTTCCAGTACCATTTTCTTTTTTAAAATCGTTCATATTCTGAAACTTTTTTCTTTGCATGTATACAAACTTGCGTAACTTTACATACTATTTAATTGAGTGAACAGGACTTTCTTTATATGTGGAGGATAAATAGTAAATTAAGATTTTTTTAACATTTTGTGTATAAGGTTTCTTTCTTTTTCATTTCTTCCGTACTTCCCTTTTTTCTTAATTGCCGATTTTGTTTCTTTCATGATTGTTTTATATCTTTCTTGATTGCTTTCTTTCCTGGTTTTCTTTCTTTTTAATCGTTTCTTCTTTCTTACCTGTTTTCTTTGTTTTTTTCTTGATTGCGTTGTTTCCTGGTTTTCTTTTCTCTTCGTTGCTTTATTTTTCTTGACCTCTCTCTTGCTTACTATTTCCTTAAATTTTTATTTTTTCTTGGTTTCTTTAATCTTTTCTTCCATTATTCTGTCTTTTATCTCTTGATTTATTTAATCTTTTCTTTTTCCTGGTCTATTTCAACTTACTTTCTTTCTTATTTACCTTATCTTGCTTGCCCTCCTTGTTCATTTTTCTTTCATTTCCTTGATTGCTTTCTTCTCTTTTTGTTTTTCATTGCTTTCTTCTTTTCTTTTTGATTTCTTTCTTTCTTACTTTTCCCGATTATTTGTTGATTTCTTCAGTTGTTTCTTTTTTTCTAGTTTGAAAATTTGTGTTCTGTACTACGACAGCAGTTCACCATGTTTGTTAATTTTCTTCCCATTTTTCAATTTTCAAAAATTCTGTTTGCTACATCGGTTTCTGTTTACACAATAATCCGATTATGTTTTTAAATAGATTCAAATTATTGAACATTATGAACTCGGTATTTCAATAATAATAAAATATTCCTTTACGTAAACACTACCTCGTGTGATGACTGTTACCTTTATATCTGTTTTCATGATACCCTTTCCTGTGGGTAAAATTTTCCCCTTTTGTATTAGAAAGGGCAAAGAAAGTAATTATCTACGCATATACAAATGTTTGAGAATGTTGCCTAAAAGAGGAAACAGTTTGTTCTTGTTAAGTTGAATTTGAATTGTATGTACGGCCTTTAGGCATCTATGACTCAGGCCGGGGAAAGGATTCGGAAAAGTGTCGGTCAGGGCCTATGTTGAAGGTGCCATCCCGGCATTTGCCTGGTGTGAATAAGGAAAAAAACGCGGAAGAACTTAAGTCAGTGTTGATCGGTTCTTGTTAAGTGTTTAGTCATTTATTGATTATACTTATGTGGGTGTTATTTAATGACGTCACTTTCTCGTATATTTATATGTATCTTTAGGACATGTATCCATAGATGAACAAACTAAAATTCGATAAAGTTATCGTACTATAATCTTCTTGTTACATTTTCTGTTTACAAAGACATTAAGCTCGGTATGACGTATTCAACTCATTATGCATGAAACAATACTGCATGCAGTGGTTTATTATAACGTGCAGTTTTCGAGTGTAAGCACGGAAAGGTGAATGCAGCGTAACCTACTCTTGCTCTGTCCCTGAAGCTACTTTTAATGTAGGAAAATAACATACACAAAAAACCTCATTAAGTAATTTTTATATGCAATGTAGAGTTTTTATGACATTTGATTTTTTTTTTTTTTTAAATAGCAAAACAAGACCACTTAGAATATAAGCTAATTAGAAAGAGCACCGAGTTGTCAGCAAAGCGGTTAATTTGCAGTCGTTATTGTAACTTCTTTTTGATGTGCTCTACTTTATTAAATGGGTTGGTCTGTTTCAGTGTAATAGTCCGTTTAACAGGCTCGTACAAAGATACAGCTTTAGTGGGGGGTGGGTTACGGAGAAACATAGTTTTCTTTTCTACAGTTTTCACGTCGGTGTGTTCACAAATTTTCTTGAAATGCGACCAAAACACAAATCTTTTGTAACATGGACTGTTGTTTTCTTGATAAGCTCTACTTCAAGACTCTTTCATTTTATTCATAAATATTACGTGGTTTTTCTCTGTGCTGTATGAGAATCGCTGTATGAGAATTCTTTTTCAAGAAACCATGGAACTACAATAACCTATGTATCTTGTCCTTAAAAAAAAAAAAAAAAAAGATGCGTCGCGAATAAATACGGAACGTTTACACAAATTTAGTTAGTATGTTAAGTGATGACCATCGTGTGTAGGAGTTGAAGGTCGAAGATGGAAAAATTAAGCAAAATGCATATCGGTTGCTGGAGAAATAGTAAATTCGTCCACACACACTACAGGAATTTAGTATTGTATAAATCATTGTTTCATTTGTGCAAAATTTGATGTTGATAAAGGCTCTTGATACACAAATTCAGTTCGCAAAAGTTTGTTGAACATTTTCGGTGAGAAATGGTATGTGAAACTGGAAGTAGCCATGAATTTATTATGGTTATTCTCATAAATCGGCAGAAAGTTTGCCAATTTAGTTTTAAGACAATGTTGGCTGCTGAAGTCCTTTGATGAGTTCAACCTATTGACGAATTTTGTTCCCGTTTAATGTGCTTCCTATATAGGTAACCAAGATATCAAGATAAGAAATCAGTTTCGGTGAAGATGAATGCTGACATTGATAATTCATCCTTATTCTTCAAGAAAAAAAAATGACCTTGTGTCCATGATTTGATAATAAATGAAACAACTAAAAAAAATGTAACAATTTCGGTATTCAGTATTCATAAGACAAAACTCCGAGTCTCCATAAACAGAAGAGTACGTATCTGATGAAGGCGTGTCTCGTTTTCGTAAAGTATTATCTAGTTTCTCATTTATTCGATTAACTTATTACTTTGAACTAAGAAAGAATCATAATGGGTATCCAGATAAGGTCACATAGTGATATTTCTCTATTGAATATTGACAACAAGAATAGCAGGAAACGGAAGAAGTTTTGACGGAGTCGGCTTTGGTTTTATGAGAGGTGTTTGTCTGTTAAGACCGAAGGAAACCGGGAACAGCTTATTTAGGGTGAGCGTCCACTGAGCGCACATTTAGGACCATTCGAAAACTAAGCAAACGCTCAACCGAGCTACGATTGTAAATGCTACACGTAAAATAGCGGGCCTTACGACGTTAATAACAATTCGTCGTATCAATAATATTCACCATATTCCGTTCAGGTAACTGATCAGTGTAGGGATTAATACTATCCGAAAAATCTGACATTGAATAAAAGAATGTTGGGGTGAAATAGGATCTGAGTGTGTAAAATTACTTTTGATGATTAGATTAATTAGAGCCTGAGAAAATCTGAGAACCTCATATTTTAAACAAATAAGAATTCATGACAGTGACCATCTGTGACTTCAGAGTACCTAGTATTATTGAAAATTATTCTGTAGTATAAGTTAACGTAATTCAAATATTCAGAATTTATAAGCAAAGAGGAGTGTTAAGTATGGGTCCAGAAATCGTGTATATCAATATTGAACAACACAAGTAAAATACAAAAAAATTGACTCAACTGAGCTAGCTTTAAGCAAGAGCCTTAATTGTTGATATGAAAACCTATCCAGTAAAACATTTACACTTTTTGGCTTTTGCAGAAAATGCCGGGGAGACATAAAAAGGCGCTGTTCGTCTGTCCATCGACAACTTTTAACTCTGGATCTACTAGGGGTAGGAAGTCGGTTAAGATGTTGTTGAAAAGGTCTCAGCAAGATCATCCATCCAGATCACTGGGGCGGAGGGCTAGGAAAGTGGTTGGGGAGTCGCTGAAAAGGTCCCAGGAAAACGAGCTCATCGCAGCAGTGCCAGAGATGGGGGGGGGGGGGTCTATTAGGACTAAGAAGGTGGTTTTGATGTCGTTGGAATGGTCCCGCTGAGATGAGTCAAACCCATACAGATCGTACGCATTACCGGGGCGATTCCGGAGATTAACGGTGGGGCAGTTTCTTGAACCATATTTATTAACATTTCTCTTTTGCTTGCTTATTTTTTCAAGTACGTTTACTTCGTATCTATTGACATACTTATAGTGCCAATTAGATATATTTATTGCAACTTGGAATCAACTCTCAAGCAACACTTCTCCGCTAGTGCAAATCTCACATGCGTCTTAAGGAGAGATAATATGGAAGGAATGTATGTCGGTGTGTGGGTATGGGTGGGTGTGGGTGTGCGCGGGCGCGCGCGCGCGAATCGCGTGTGCAATTAGAAAATAAAATACCTAACCAAACCAATGGTCACTAATTTTATTAAATTTCCTATTGTAGTACCGTGGGAAATTTTAAAATCAGGACATGTGGAAGATGCCTTGGATTTCTTTTATGCATGTCTGGATGCTGTTATAAAAGACTATGTTCCAGTCTAGAAAGCAAAACCCAGTAAGTTTCCGATGTGGTACAGTGAGGAAAAAACTTGCCCTCAAGAACAAGAAGTGCGCATGGTTGCTCTGGAAACAGTATCCCAATAATGAAACTCATGTTTTCATCCAACAACGCAAGTTATGTAAAGCTCTCCTTCCTATAGATTATGATAATTATATTGAATCTGTTTCATCACAAGCTGTGACCAATTCTGAACACTTCTGGTCTCTTATAAACTGCAGGCGACAAAACTCAGGTCCACCATCTCTAGTTTCATACAGTGAACGTACTGCTTCATTCAATGAAAGGGCTGATTTACGACTGCTTCTATGACAATTTTAATGTTTGTTCAGATCCTCCATTTTTTCCTGATGTAAAGTCTAAAACTCCCCATTGCCTATCAGATATAAACACAACCGCTACGGAAGGTGCCTTTTAACATCTTTAAAATCCTCCAGGGCCTCTGCACCTGACAAAATAAATTCCATATTTCTGATTAAACTAGCCCAACCATTATCTGCACCTCTCACCATTCTTTTCAATAGGTGCTTCTCGGGGGGTTATTTCCCAAACTCCTGGAAACAAGGAAACATTACTCCGGTTTACAAAAAAGGGGACAAGTCATGTGTTCATTCATATAAACCTATTTCCCTTCTTTCTGCCCTTGGTTTAATTTGTGAAAAAATCATCACAGACATGATTCAAAATCATGTCCTCCCATTTCTTTCTCCCTCCCAGCATGGCTTTGTACCCAATGAATCTTGTGAATCCAATTTAGCTGTCCTACTGACTCACGCCACGGATGCCCTAGCATACCTAGACTTCTCCAAAGCATATTTCAAACTGTCAGTCACAAACTTGTTATACACATGTTTGCTTCCAGATTTAGTATACACGGACCCCTTCTTCAGCTTCTAACATCATATTTGATTGGCAGAGAACAACTTGTTGTCTTCCCTGGTAGCACATCCAGTGTCTCCCCATGCTTTCAGGTGTCCCTCAAGGGTGCTCCTTAGAGCCCGTTTCATTTTCCCTCTTCATTGATGTGAACAGATAGATAATTCCTGCTTTGTACTTCTTTACGCTGATGACTGCAAAATTTTTAAGACAATTAAATCTACAGAATATACTTTCTTCCTTCAAGCCGTTATCGATTCTGTTGAAATATGGTGCAATAATTGGTTACTGAAAGTCAATCCTTGCAAAACTGCTGCAATGCGTTTCTCACTCAAAACCCATAACATAAAATGTTACGTACACATTTCACATTAGCCTTTCCTAATATACAGTGGGTAGACCATTACAAAGACCTTGGAATCATATTTAATGAAAAACTCAATTTTACACCTCACATTGAATTCGTAACTACTAAAGCACTCAAACTTCTTGGACTTCTCTACAGGTTTACCGATATTAAAAATTTCAAAGCTCTTCGGTCATATTTTCTCACTTGTGTACTTCGTAGTATTGAATACTGTTCATCTATCTGGTCTATGGCTTGTGATACCAACGTATCTAAATTACACAAAGTCCAAAATTTCTTTATCCGCATTGTACAACACAGGGTACCCAACGTGCAACACAAATCTAACGTAGACATTTCGAATTCTCTTGACTTAAAAAAACATAGACACACGAAGAAATCTAAATGACTTCAAGTTTCTTTATAAAATAATCCAGGGCACCTTCTTCCAGTTTTTAACCTATGAGTACCCAGACAAAATTCTCGTTCCCAACATCATTTCTACCTCTCAAAACCGAGATTGTGCTTGGCCTAGCGATAACTTGTATACAGATTATCACATTTTTACAATACTCTTCCTTTGCCACCAGATTTGTGCCTCAATAAAAATAAATTTCGAAAGGCTTCTTATATGAATCTAGAATGAATGTTAAATAAAGCTTATTTCTTATTGTATAATTCTTTGTTGTTATTATTTTTATTGTTATATCACTTTGTTACAAGAACGGTGTAAAATGGCGTTTCCTGTATCCGTTCTAACTTCTAATAAATAAATTAATGCGTATATCCATAAAAAAGGAAGTTATTTTTCGTTAAATATATAAACATAAACACGCCGGGATTTGAACTTGGATCCCTGGTTTAGGTTTCCAATACGTTAACTATTAGAGCAAGTTAGCAATGCCCAAGCAGCTGCGTGTCAGTGTTGTTTATAATTCAAGGAGTACTGCGCGAGAGTTGGCCACATTGTTTCCACATAAGCTCTCCTTAGACGCAAGTCAAATTTCGTACAAGTATCGGCATAAAATCTAACGCCAAGTTATCTCAAATTCAGTGACTGAATCGTAATAATCCTTACGGTATAGTAATAATACAATTTGTCAGGAGTATTGAGCATATAACTCTGATAAAAGATATATTTTTGACATAGTGATGAATGGTGTTTGATTCCATATTGCGTAAGTACACCGTATTAGTAAATAACATACATAACAAATCATTGTAATGAAATTGTCTAGTAAGTAGTTTGGGCTGTCGTTAAGTGTATTAAGAATCGAAACTGGTTTTATCAAAGAAGCTGTGTACAGTTGAAATTTGGTATTGTGTCATCTTGTTAAAGGAATAAATAAATCCGTGTTTATTTGACTTCAAGCTGTCTACCAGCATTTTAGAATACAAAATCTTTGGTATTACAGCAAGCAAATCGTTAAACTGATTTAGTTCATTTGAATTAGAATGTTGCGCAGAAAGAATACAGTTGTGAATTTATTTGAGAGTGGCAACATTCGTAGTTAGAACTCCCTCATTTTCAGTTAATATGAAAGGTTTTTCTGATTAATTGTACTAATTACTTGTTTCCATTTGGCGCTTATTGGTACATGTATGAGAGAGAATGTTAAGGATGAAGTAACAGTCGTAGTAGTGACAAAAGGCTAATCAGCTTGGAAACATTAATTTCGATTCTGTTTAAAATCTCTTTTCCTGTTTGTATGTTAAAAACAGGGTGTAATGTTACGTGGAAATCTTGCAGAATATCGTAGTCAGAATTGTATCAAATATGGTTCTTAAAATATTTAAAATTATAGCGTGTTTTCGTTGTCTTCGGTACGCAGAATCAATTGAGAGTCATATCATTCTTTTATCTTGCGAGTTGTATTGAAATTAGTTCTCAGGAATGTTATCAACCTGAGATTAGAGATTAAGATAATTGTAATCTCTAATCAGGTGAATGAAAAAATGTATCAATATAACATTCTTCTTACATCATACGAAAGAATTACACTAACAAAATAGTTGTAATTATTATATCTAACAGACTAGGATTGTTGTGTCTTAATGTAGGGAAGAACGAATTCAAGAATTGAGTATTTTTTAAAAACTTTTTATCTTAAAGGCACATTTGAATTGCACTTTGAAGATATTTAACTCATTTAGCTAATCAAGAAATTGTAGTGCTTCTAAAGCCAGTTTCGTTTCTTAAGCATAAGTTGCTTATAATTTGTTAACGATAGTTTTAAGTTTTGTTTGTCTTAATTAGTTATTTGCGAGGCTGCATCATGAGTATATTTTCCGTGTCCTGAGGTTTCCCGAAAGTGTTCTGGCTTCGTATGTAACGAACTTATTTTCTGATGATACAATTATTAAAGAATGTGAAAGTCTAATTCGGGGAAAGTGATTTGGTAGTATCAATATTAAATAATTATTTTACGCTGCAAGTAATACTTTATTGTTATTAGCAACAATTATTCATTGCATCTTCGAACAGTGACATAGAGTAGTTCGACATACTCTATAATGATATCTTTTCAATATTTTTTAGTCCTTTCGTGAGGAAATGACACCTTTAGTTTAATTCTTTAAGTAGATATTTTAAACTCGTTGCTTTTGTACAACGTTATTCCATGAGTTCAAATCTGCGTTACTAGAAAGCCTAATATTCATACAAGGAAATATACTATTTGATGTATCCTCGTACATTGTCGTATAATAATAATAGTACATTCAGTTCAAGTAATAATTTGTTAATATATTTGTATAAATATTGAAATTACTGTCTAACATAAAATCAATGTACTAAAGGTTTTTAGCTTCGGTTTGGATTTTACTGCAATTTGATTATTCTTGCGTTTTCTGGCTTACAGTACTATATTTAAAATCTGTTAGACTTATCCTTCTCCAAACATATTAAATGAGTTATCACAGTATTAATATTAGAACTTTCCCGAATTACTGTCTAAAGAATCCGTGTCCATTATATATTTTCGGAGGCACTCAGCGTTGTATTCACAGTTATAAAACGCGAAAGTAATCAAGTTCTTCACGGTTTAATCCCTTATGTTTTTTTAACTATCTATTATCGTTTTTCTTGAACTACTGTCGGCAGTGATGTTTTTAAAGTTATCTGTAGTATGGTAATGTCCTTTGCATTTATCACACACGCAATCGAAACATGTTGCGTCTCTCATATCCTTTATTTGTCATCAAATAAGCACTTTTAGCCTTCGTTCCTTTCAGATTTCATGGCATCTGTCAGTATATCTAATTATGGATATGGATATTGAAATTGTTTCTGTACCATGTCCATAATTAGATATATTGACAGATGCCATGATATCTGTACAAATAGATTTATAGCATTAGTTAATACATATATCACTAGTTATTTAGTATGGTCGCTTGGAGTGATAATGTTGCTTCGTGAACATTAATTACATATACATATAATAATTTACTAAGCGACAGTCAACTAGTGACTCTGGCGGACAGTAACACGAAGGCTTAACATGGTAGTCTTCATAGAAAGAAAAATTTCGTGCCTCAGAACTCTAGAGATTTATTGACTAGGGTGGGAAATAGTTTTATTTTACGCTCCTTCATTGGAAAAACGATAGTAGGTAGTGTGCTGCATGTTTTCTTTTAATTTTTATGTGACTATTAAAAAACATGGTTTGGGTCCTAAAATTCTTTGTGTCTTCATTGTTATAGGTTTGATTTTAACAATGAATAAAAACGGAAATAATAAAATCGGCGCAGATAGAACTCTTGAAATTATCAACTCTGGTATCTGAAAGTTTAAACTTTCTAGTCTTGAATTCGTAGGAGCGACATTGCAGTTACATAGAACAGAAAAAAGTGTGTTAGAGATACACCGAGGTAGTGCTGCCGTCTAGCTATAGAGGCCCTTGCTTTACACCAAACTTTTAAATTATCAACTACATTTGCGAATTCACAACTACTTCATTCTGTGAACGCGTAATTAGAAACATTTACCGTTTACTTTTAAGGGTGTAGTTAAAAATAAGGTGTATAAAAATGTGAGTACTGCGTAAGGATTTTGTCACATTTTTATAACACGACGAGAAACTAGCTAATGAAATTGGAAGTTTTCGAATTAGCAGGAATTATTGTAATTATGATGTCCTTAACGGTAAGTTCAGTTTTATAAAATAAGAATACAGTAAAATCAGTTGTTCTAAAGTGTTCTACTGTATATCCTCATTATTGTAGTCTTTTTGCAGAGTCCTTCACGGAAATACTAAAGCAAAGGCACTCAGTGAGGTACTTTTTGTTGTAAATTACTCGTATGTGCCAATTCAGATTTGTTTTTGGGGGTATTTTATTAGGGGAATTCCACGAAATTGTTCCTTAACGGGAGTAGAGATCTTGATTTTTGTAGTTTGTAACTTACTCTCTTTAAGTCTAGCTCTAACAACTAAGTATTAATTTCAGAAAATGTTTGTTATAACTGTTTCCCACCAGCTCTTGTTCGTCATTTGAGATACTTACTTGCATACGTAAATTGAATGAAGAAATAAGTTTTCTACCACTTATTCGTAACAGTTTAGCAAGCATTTCCTCCTAGGGAGTCTTGAACTTTTCAAGCTTTCCATTCGGATTGAATATCATCACTATATCCTGTTCCACTTGTGTGTATGCCTTTCTATTAAATACCAAGCGATATTCATCTTGTATTCATATCTAACTTTCTCCAGTGTTGTTTGATTTTGTTACGATTGATTTTTTCATTAAAGCAAACTCAGCAAAATTTATTTTAATAGTGAATTCAGGCGAAGACTTAGCATCTTAGATTCTTTATATCTGGAGAGCATTTTACAAAACATTTCGTATACTGCCTGTCACTTTATATATCTATCACTGTCACTGCTTAATTTTCAGTCTAGAATTTTCCTGATGAAGATTACAAATATTCCGCTGTATCCAAGACACTCCAGTACTCTCATAATCCAAACTTTATTTTGTATAATGTTTGTCAGTTATTACAAGCAGAAATGATCTGCTTGTTGGAAGTGCATCTTATATGCAAATGCAGGCGCTCGTATTATTTTTGTGTGCATGTTCTCGTACCTGCAATTTTAATATTCTTGGCTATCGTGAAAGGGAATACACATTGATGATAACAGGAGAGATATTAAACCGCGTGGGGGGTTTCATATTACACAGACACAGTAATAACATGTACTTTGAATAGCAATGTTGCGTAAGATTCGAGGAAAACTAATTATTAATTTTAATCGTAACGCGATAACGTGATCATCGGATTTAAAATGTACAAAAAATATATTGCTTTCATATCATCGGTCATATGATTCACTTCATTTAGCGGCTGTTTTTAATTACATAAAGTAATTTTTGTGAGTAACATTTTGTTTTGAAATTATCGTTTAATATAATTTTTATTAAGTTGTGTCGTAACTGTCGTGTCAACAGTAAGTTGTAACTTGAGCAACCTTAATTAAAGATGTAAAAGGTCGCAGTTGAATCAAGAAATTTTGGAACTTTTGATATCTTCATGTTGAGTAGAGTGATATCATCCTCATGTATCGATGAAAGATAAATGTGAGTTGCAGAAAATTATAATCTACGCGTATTAATTTGTAGAAGACGGTGACGAGAAACTGAAGGTGTATACAGCATATGATACAACGATGCAGCATGTTTATACAATCGTAATCTTAAATCTAATGTAAGTTGTTCTACAAGGAATGCAATCGTTCATTTTCACACATTTCACTTTAATCCTTAGTATGTTTAAATTGGAGAAGAAACAAATTCGTTCAATTTTATGAATGATTAAAAAAGATTTTTAGGACCCTTAACTATGTTTTTATGAATATTATTTCTTTGGTTAGGGTTGAGTATACTCACATAGTGAACTTTTGTTTGTCAGACGTGAAAGGAGTACTTTAAAAGTAGAAGGGTAAGATGTGTTCCTTCATACTTAAGTAGGTGAACAATTCCGATTATACTTTGTCACGTAATAACGTATCTGTACAGCTTCCGTTTACAATGTTCGCGCAATCTTTGATGCGAGGAATCTTTTCTTATATAAGAAAAGGTTTCCTGTCTATTTTCGGCTTATATAATTTCAACAACCTCTTGAGAACAAAAGACTCACTAGGTGAGTGTAGTTTCCCGAACTATTTTAAAATTAAGAAGGTTGTATAACGCTATGGGTTACTTACCCTTAAATCCCTTCACTTGTTACAGATGGGAATAATTCGGATCTTCCGTTCATTTATCACCTTACAAGTAAGTAAAGGTCACTGGTGGTGATTATTTTGCGATATTGCACTTTCGTGTAATATCGCAAAAGAAAGTTAAAGAACAAGAAAGAAGCTATACCAATATTCTCTCAAGTACGTGCCGTATTAATTGGTAGCTTCTTTCACGCATTCGCGAACTGTACTGTTGGTAGTTCAGAACTTATACGATTCCAGGTTTGAATTCCAAGTTGTCAGTGTAATTTTTAATGCTTAAGCAACATCGCCCATATATTTGTTTCTCAAGGTCGAACGCATTTTAGATACGGAGGCAGTGATAACTCTCTACGAAAGTTACTTTGTCTA
Organism: Lepisma saccharinum; assembly: GCA_022664845.1. Lineage (NCBI taxonomy): Eukaryota > Metazoa > Arthropoda > Insecta > Zygentoma > Lepismatidae > Lepisma > Lepisma saccharinum. The sequence continues at coordinate 21,091 of JAGDQP010004029.1, read as the reverse complement.
TCGATGGCTAGTGCGTTCTTAGGAGCTATAACACTAATTTTCATACTAAGTTCACCCTTTCTTTCTTTAGTTTTCGGACTAGGAATTCTTAATAATTCGGCATAACGAATTAAATTGGTATCATGTATCCTCAGATTTACTTGTTATTTTATTAAATGTTTTCTTTTGTCTTTCCGTATTTGAGAGATTGTTGGTGTGGTGTATATCTTGTTCTTGTATTTTCTATATCTTGCTCTAATATCGAAATAGTACTGTCTTTGAAACAAGCAAGGATATATAGTGTTTTCTGGCTTCATTTAAGGAGAACCAATTTGGTGTGTGTGTGTTTTAACGTTTTGTCCATTTTATGTCCGTTGTTTTGGTTATGTTATCGCCTTAATAAAGAAACATTGACCACGGATTTCGTGGTTTATATGATTTCCGGTAAATGTATTGTAACAATATATATGGTGAAGCTATACGTTGTTACTCTTCCCTTACAGAGGTCGAGTTCAATAATGTGAGCATTATAGATCCATTTCAGAGACGTGATCGTTTCGATTTCAAGGATTACGACTAATTTATAGTACTAGTTAACATCACAAAATCAAATGACATACCAACTAAGAAGTACCTCAAATCACTGTCCGTATAATAGTAGTTACCGTACTATGTCTTTTCGCACAAATGTTTTAGTAACTACGGAACATTTCCCCTAGGTTTACCGTGCACAAAATTAAAATAAAATGTCCCGTGCTCGTTTCATAGTCAGAACTTTCCAAAAAATACTTAACGATTGAAGTAGGCTGTTATTTTATTCGGTGTCATGTGTTATGTAATTGAAGTGATACAGACTATTGATCTCATTATATCTTTGTTTTGTAATCTTTAAATTTGGTTTGTATGTATGTGATACTTGAGATATGTTTATCTAAGATATATTTATTATGTTCATTTTTAGGGTATTGAACGCCGGCAAATATTGTGTATTGCGAATAATACTAAGTTTTTATACTTCCGATTGTATTTATAAATACTTACCTGTCATGTTGTTAATAATTATTACTTTTTTTGTTTGTTTAGATTCTGATTGCAGCATCTACTATTACTATTTTACGATTCTATTTATGGTGTATCGTTTGTAGTTAATGTTATTTGCAACCATTTTTGTTCATTACTGTAATTTTCTACAAACACTGTGCAGTTACGATACTAAAGATGCAGTTCACACACATACACACATGACATATATATATACAATTGAATAATTACACGTTCATTTTCCTACTTTGATTTATGGTTGTGTTCAGGATATTTTGTTTTCTCTTTTAATATATGTGTACTTGGGTCTGTGGTGTACGTCGATGTGCCACGAAAGTCGAAATTAACCCTTTTACCCAGATTGTTCTTATTTTCATTATTTTCGTAATGTCTTTTCGAGTCATTGTTGTGTCATAATATTATATATTGTAAGCATTTTATTGAGATTATTACATCATGCATAATCATGTATTTTCTTTCTCGAATACACCTCTCTTATTTCCTCGGAAAACCATTTCCTTTTTTTCTCTTTTATCAAATTGTGAACAAAACTACTGTGGTGAATTAGAAATGTTGTGTATTCATTCACTCCCCCTTTTTCTACCAAAGCTCATTTTTTTTTCTGTTTTGTTACCTTGATTTCTTTTCAAGTAACAAAAGGAAATTTATACCTGAAGATGTGGCAACATAGCATGTGCAACTTCTTCCCCCTTCCACCTTGGCTTACTCTCCGAAAAGTCGAATGGCGACTTTTTGGCCTAGTTTTTTTTTTCTTCGCTCTTTCTCTCTGTCTCTCTTCCTTGTGTACAAGGAAAGCACGCGATATGGCCATTACAGAGGGAAAGCCTTTCGTCTCTTCTCTTTTCCCAGCGCTACAGGTTGTATTGATCATGTACGCTCTGCGCGCATAAGGTGAGATCCTCCCCGTTTCCGCTCGGCTCGACAAAGTTGTTTATGCGCATGCGCAGAAACATATACAAACACCGGCAACATCGCTGGGCCTGAATCTTAAAAAACTTCCCATGCTGCAAAATAGACACAAACACACACACATGCATATATACGTATAGGAGATGAAAAAAGAGAGAAACGTCAAGGCTAGAGTATATAAACGTCAGAGCTTTCTTGGCTGATGAGAAGAAAAAGAAATGTTACTGCAAATTGATGCCGTATCTCACTAACCCGTTTATAACTTATTTCATTTTTAGCACCAAAACACTTGCCCATTTTACCACTTATTTTGACCAGTATTTATATCTTAATAGTGTTTGCTTTTTCGTGGTAATTCCTTGGGATAATACACTTGTCGCTTTTCGGAAAATTCAGGAAATATCCTAACATAGCGAACATTGTATCACTATTGTTCTGTGTTCTATTTGTTTTTCAAATCCACTGATTTTGTCGATTCGCTTACTATTTGATTGTGTCGTAGCAACACTGATGAGAATAGTTGTTTCCCCAGAATGGAGCTCTTAGCTGCAATTATATTTCTAGCAATCATTTTAAAAGACATGCGACTACTCCCTTTTGCAGCGAACAAGTAAATTACAATTTTGTGCACATGAATTTTGATTTTCATGTAGCAGATATTTTGTTTGAGTAATAATAGGTTATTAGTCAGGATAATTAAATGAACGTATTAATATTTCTCGGGCATGCCTCTTCCTTAAGGCTGTAGATCACCACCGCCATCTTGGTACGCACTTTCCATTGATTAACATGGGAATTGTTTTACTCGTCTTATACTTTTCAGGAGTATAGTTTTAACTTCTGTTTTCGCCCAGTTTATCGTCATGTTCTCTTTTACTCATGCTACTTTATAGAAATGCAATATTTTACACAGGAACAGTATAATTGTCCGTTAACATATTGTGATTTATATAGCAAACTATTAATAATACATTATACTTATATATTTGGAGAAACTTCACAAACCAAAACTATACAAGAGTCAAAATAACCACCAAGATAAATTTTGTGAAAGCGGAACTTAAATATTCTACATCCGAGAGGCATAAAATGAGTAAAACAATTCCCGTGTAAATCAATGGAAGGTGTGTACCAAGATGGCGGGGGTGATCTACAGCGTTAATTATGAAAGCTATCGGGATGTGTCAACCATAAGGAAGTCGATATCCATACATGTCCAGAATTTTCAGCATCGCTATTTCCTGTATGTTTTACCATATGTACTGCCCACTTAGTAGTGTTGTTGCTACAAGCCTGTATTGCGAGAAAAGAAGTCACCTCGTTAGTGAAGGATACAATCTGCAGTATGTCTGTCCAGAATATCGTATCATCTTGAGTGCATATAGGTGCAAGGTTAGGATCAGTTTTGTGATTTTTCAAATCCAAAACCTCGTTCATTTTTAATGCATTTTAGTGTTTATTCTTGTTCGTGATATTTTTTTAATGTGTCTCAGTTAGAAAAATTGTGTTCTGAGTAATGTTATTAAAATAACAGGGTATCAACGTCGTCTTGTAGATGGTTGCTGATACAGGGTCTAAAAGTAGTTAAAGGTGCACATGAAGGAAATTCGTTTTAAGAAGCTTATTAGTATGCCGTTGACCACTGCTTGTTCCTTTCTTTTTGTCGATTGTCATTTCTTCATACGACTTATTTGATAGTTTGAAGAAGATTGGACAGATGGTGCGAGGATCGATCTGACATCATCTTCCTCTTCCCTTACAGCTTCGTTCCTTTTTTATTCTTCGACTTCTCTTCCAGAATGGCTTCATCGTTGTTTCCGGTGCCTCCCGTTTCCAATCAGATTTTCGTCGGCGTCACACCGAACTAGTTATGAGAGTAGTCAGCTGTCAGGATTGGTACTCGTCTTTTGACGGGGGACCATTTCCCTCTCTCGCTCTTGGTCTGATGTGAGTAAGATGTTCTCAAGCGCTTTGAGGGTATCCGTGCAGCTTTGAAGCAAATGCCTTAAAAAGACAAGAGCATTTTTGGGGTTGAAAACAAGCTTTCTTACCCATCGTCATTCATCTGTTCCATCTCGGGTTTCCTGCTTTAAATCTTCGTACGTTGTTTTTATTGTTCAATAGGCTCTTGGTTCTATATTTAGAAAAAGGAGCTTCATGCTGCATTTCTCAGATAAGTACATGACCATTTTTATTTCCGTTATCGCTTATAGTCTTCTTCTTCCCCCTTGAATCATACTTTCCAGTTGCATCAGTCTCTGTGAAACAAGTATCAAACGAGTTCTTTGTCGAATTTAATTTGTGGCCTTTAGGCTCAAGTCAGGCCGAGATTGGTTTAAGGGAGCATGTGGAAATGAAGTAGGCAAGGCCTAATTTCAGGGGTACAGTGCCGACATTAGCCTGATGTGACTGAGGAGATATCATGAAAAAACCTCAGTCAGTTATGACCGGTCGCTTGTATTAAAACCAGGACCTCCTGTATGTGAAGCCAACGCTTTGTCAACTGAGCTGTGGGTGCTTGGTAGTTTGTTTATCCTCTTTTGTCTCAAGTATTATTGGTCTCGCTTACTCCTTTCAGTTTTTCCTTATTACGTGCTTTTAGTGTCCAGTTGCTTTGCTATGCTTCTTATGCACGCGTACAATTCGAGGGCTTCCTGCTTTGATACAAAGAAGAATGAGTGTAAGACAGTTCAGATACTGTCTTGGCTTAAATGTGTATTACCGAGTTGTTTCTTCTTCACTTAATACCTGTTCCTGGTTAACTTTACGTACTTCGAATTCGGTTTTCAGATATATTAGATATGTTACTTGCGAGTATGTGTTTTCAGGTGTTGTATTACATACGTTACTCGCAAGGATCTATTTCCTATGTGTATGTGTGTATTTTGCGTCTTGACAGAAAAAAAAATAATTCTGTTTTTTTGTTGACAACACTGGGTTTAATTACGTAATTCCTTGCTATTCCGTTTATTATGAATGCTTATAATAGATGCATCATGCTTGTAATTATTTTTTAATATACTGACATGATATAAACAGTTTTAGAGTAATTATAGGAATTGTTAAATAACGCAGTTATAATTTTGTGTTGACAAAAGATTATTATTACGTACATTTTTTTCATATTAGGGTGATAATTCCGTGCACATAGATCCTAAACATTTATTGGGCTTGATATTAACTGCGGAAAATTTTCTATTTTGTGTGATTTTTTTTTTGTTCCAATTTTGTATTATAAAAAGAATTTTATGTTACTTCGTTATGGTATTTATCGCATCATAAAAACCGAAGCTTTTCATATCTCTTTCTCATGAACTGTATTAATCTTCCTCTGCAAAAATATTGCGTCCTTCGACCCAATTAAGTACAATGAAAATAATAATAAAAAAAGGGAACCAGTGAAAGATATTAATTTTGCGTGACGTTACCCTTAATTAACTGTCTATAAAACAATCGACTGTTATATCCGTTGCAAAAGATATCTGCAGCATATTTTTTTTCTTTCACACATATTTTGTTGCAACTAACTTTTTATCTCCCCCTTTTTTTTCGCTGGCTGTACCGCTTTATTTTGTACACGTCTTTCAATTATTAAAATGCCAAAAGAGCATCGATAAACGTGGAAGAAACAAAATGGATTTAGACAAAACAGTTCGTGATGATTGTATATAAATCTGATGAGACTTTGAGCGTAGTTGTTGGGTTTTCATTTGTTTCTTTACGCATTTATATGTCAGTCACATTCTTCGTAATTTTTCGTGATGTATTCTATAAATAACAGCTTGAGAGGAAAAATTAAAACAAAGAATTATAGCAAAATAACAATTAGAGAACACAATTTATATCGTAATAAAATTATTATTTTATTAAGTTCTGGTGTCTAATTTTTCGTTTTCTCCAAATATAATATTGGCCCTCACCTTCCCGAATCCTTTTCCTTCCCCATATCCCGGTCTGAGCCTTAGATGCCTAAAGGACATAAATAAACTTCAAAAGATTCTAAATATAATAAATGGCAATGGAATTCTTTGTGTTTATACACATTTTCTCTAAAACTATTAGTTTCGGAGTAAATTGACTAGAATCGTAAAATTGACTTCAAAGATATTATACATTTTTACGGTCGTTGATGACTGCAAATCATATTGGTATGTTTATTTCATTGCTTTATATTGTAAATTGGAATTGCTGTACTCGACTCATGTCTTGCATATGTAAAAATGTTTACAGTACTGTTTTTTCGAGTAATTTTACCTCATGGTTATTTTGAGAGTTCTAAATTTTGTAGATATTTAGTCTGGAATTCTTGGGTTCATACAACGATGACTCCAGTTTCTGTTGCGTACTTGCGTTAAGTGAATACTGGGATGGTACATTCCGACTGTTCTTATGACTCTCGACTTTTTGGCAGGTCTCTTTCTGTTGATGATATCCTGTATACTTTCCTAGTGTTATTGTTATTTCTTTATAGTGAAGCTGATAGTGCCAGGTTTCGTTTCTGTTTTAGGTAGGTGTCCGAGAGTTATCGTTTGGATTCCTTGCCTTGCTTATCGTCTTGATTAAGTTAAAATATGATGAAGGTCCATCCTACCTTCAGATGGTGGATCTGGGAGAGGTAGCGTACGGTTCTTCTTGATCCGTTAGTCTAGAATGCAAAGTGTGCAGTATATCTTTGTACGTAAACAATGTCCAGTATATGTTGAAACTCAAGCTTGATTTGGATTAAAGTTATTCTTTACAAAGAAATCTGCTAAAGAAGTTGTTTTATGCAAAAAGTTGTTGGAATTCTTGTTCCGAGATACCGTAAATACAGTACCTCAGAGCATAGTGTTGGTCTGTTCTTCGTTGTCTGTGTGTTGTTTTTGTGTGGTGTCGGAAATTTCCCTTGGACACATGACGTCACAAGGCAAGGAAAGTGATGTAGATGTGGTTGGCGTGAGCATCAACGTTGTTCTTCAGCGTCCCAGGATGCCACACAACTTAAACTAAAACTCCCTGATAAATATCCTGCGTCGGTTAAGTGTCTCTTGCCCCCAGTGGAACTGTCCTATCCAGACACCCGAAGCCCTTCTTCCCTCCTCCGTAGCTTGTATTTTCACCTCCCATTTTCCTCGGACTCCCTCCTCCTGTCAAGTTACCTAAGCGTAACAATTTCACTTTTAAAGTTACTTAGAGATGGTGCTCTATGCCCCAAGCTTCTGTTGCAACACGTCAGACAACATAAGAAAGTAAATGATGATGACGTATCGTCCCTCGTTGATGAAAATGAAAATGTATCGGCCACATGACAGTTTCTCTCTTTTTTCCCTCCTTCATACATATGTACTTACAGAGTGATTTTTCTCGTACTACACAAGAAAAGCATTTAGATCAGGAGTTCTTGTAGTCCATTCAGAGAACACCGACAGTTTGCTATTGCTTAAGTTAGTTTAGATCACGTTAAAGATTTTTCCAAGTCTGTCATGGAAAATATTTCCATTGGTGAATCTAATTGTTGTGTTTTCATCTCCTTTCAGATCCGCCCGAAATCACTGTTCGACCTCGTGATCAGCAGGTGAAGGCAGGTGGCGTTGCTGCCTTCTACTGTAAGGCGACCGGAGACCCATCCCCAACTCTCCAATGGCGGAAGAATGGAAAGAAGCTGTCGGGGACCCAGTCAAGGTATCTCGTGCACAACTATCCAGGCGGTTCTCTTCTGAGGATAGAGCCTGTCAGATCAACCAGAGATGATGCAGAGTACGAATGTGTTGCGGAGAACGGTGTCGGGGACGCTGTGAGCGCTGTAGCAAGTCTTACTGTCTACGAATGTAAGTACCACCATTTTGTTCTACCTGAACTTCTACTCTTTCTATATACTTGTTTTTGCCTTTCTGGTAAATGCGAGCTGTTTTCAACAAACATTCTATATTCTTGTGTAATATAGTCATGTTAGGATCTGGCATGCTGTTACATCGGTTGTTTTAATTAAGACTTGTCACTTCATTAGGATTATCCTTTTTAATCCTTTTGCCAAGATAGATGGTTATGAGTTTTCTGTTACTACAAGGATGTACGATATGTAGGTGAATCGTTAGATCGTTGAAAGTAAAGCAAATATTTGATAAAACGTTGATAATTACATGTAAACTGGAAAAAGATGAAGTTCTGCTATCTATGACCTGCAAATAGAAGAGAGCTGCCAGGTACTTATGTCGACTGCTGTTTGTTGAAGAGAGTAGATATTACGGATTCATTACCAGTGCTATATTATGTCATTATAAAGTTTAAGTAATTTGTGGTGTATTGTTCGTGAACTCGGCTGAACTATGGATACCACCCCGTTCACGATTATTGCGTGAATGAGGGTTCAATCAGTCTTGTAGTCAACTACAGGCTAAAATAGAGCTGAATAGTACTGTTACCTAAAACACAATTACTATGGTCCTGTAGAAATACGATAAAAAAAAATACCCGAACTTGGGACAAATTGCAATACAAACATTGCTGTCCTATTTATGATTGGAATCGTGTACAAAATACACACAAAAATTCCCTTTGATCAGAGCACGGGAAATGCCTCTGATGACGTCATCAATCTTCTCACACAATGAACCCTAAGCCTTCGTTTTTGTGTCAAACTAAAGATAATGAATGGTGTAAGAATTTTAAATCTATATGTTTTGAATATACTGCCGATGTATTTAAATATGGCGGATGTTCTACAAAATTTGTAGTTACACTCGTTTCTCAATATTATTATAATGACAAATAACCTTTAAACTATCACAGATAAGTGAAAACACCCAGTTGTAAACGTGATAGAGCATAATCTAAGCTTCCCAACGCTACCAATGTCGTTGTGGTATATTAAGACCTAAGCGAGCTAGTCGAATTTATGTGGAGCAGGGTGTCGTGTTTTGGGACCTTCAATTAACGAAGACATGGATGCATGCTCCAAACTTTCAGTAGGCATAGTTCCTCAATACATTACGATAAATACTTCACTCTTATGTGTGTGTTACCTGTGATTAAATTCGAATGTGAAACATGGACATTGAATGCGCAAACGACTAAAAAATTAAGCGTTGCGCAAAACTATTGGGTAATGCATGTTAGGAATAACTCGGAGGGACAAGAAGACAAGTCGATTCGCTCGCGAATGAAGGTAAAAGATATAATTAAGACTGCGAACAGATAAAAGATGGACAACTAATGTTCTACGTTAGATTTCCCGAGAAAAGAATCGACCTAGAAGTCGTCTAAATGCAAGATGGGTAGATGAAATCAAGCGTTTTTCAGGAACAATATGGTAAAGGATAGCAGATGTCCGAGATCTGTGTAAAAAATGGGGTAAGCCTTCTTTCTGCACTGGCTAGAAAATGGCTGACTATGGTGGTGGTGATGACTTCACTCTTGTGTTAAATTGAAGACAAACAGTTACGAAAAAATACTCGCGAGCAAATAAATATTTTGTCTACACTATGTCAAGAGGAATCTACATTTGTATTCCAATCTTTTTCCACTTATAAATTGCATGGAAGTGATATCTATATTCTCCAACCAAAAACCTAAAGTGGAAGAGAAGAGGTGATTATTAACTAAGCATGAAATGTGCTATGTCGGAAATGGCTTGTTGCTTGCGGTTCTGGTTTCCTACACTCTTGGTTCCTTCCACTGACCAGCCTGTTTTACCATCATCCAATCTTTGCTTCCTAGTTTGCTCTTCCTATTCATTTCGGTGTTTGTTTTGCTTCATATACACTCTTTTCCTTTCCCTCTTTCTTCTCGTCGTTTGCTCTCACGTTACATCAAACGGGCTGCATCTTTCTTACCCTCCAGTGGGGCATAAGCATTATGCAGATGTAACGTGTACCTCTCAGCCACACGCACACTCAAAACCTTCCTCTCTCTTTGCTTTCCTTTCCATCCAAGCAAACTCAACTTCCTGATTGTGGAAAAGTCCTTCTCAACCCTGTTCTTCGTGAGGATCCACCCACCCCTTATACCAACAGAATTTCTCCATTGCTTGAAGACGTAGGGGCTTTGGGAGGGTGGAGAGAAAGGGTTCGCAAGGATGTGGAGCATTGTACTACCCTCTTCACTCCCTTTTTATCTAACCATTGAATCACAACCAACACCATACCGCCGCTACCTCTAACCCACCTTGCACAAAAGCAAAGCGTGGAACAAACAGTCCCTTCTGGAGTTTGTATACAGTGTTTCCAACTTCATTTGTTGGCATATTCCTTTTGGTTCACTTTAACATTCAGTTTCGTATAAACGATGGAATCTGTAATTTCTTAGCAGTAATGTTGTGTGCTCATATATTCATACTCGGCATAAAAAAGAGAGACAGAGAGCGATATTTTTCGAAGAAATGCATTAAATGACTACATTTTCAATGTTCGGGGTTTAATTCTCCAGTAGTATGCTTAGTTGTAGGTAGCCAGGTAGTAGAACATATTTCGGCTGTTACAGTAGTAGGTAGAAAAAAGCACAAAAAAGTGGCCCTCAAAAGTTGCTTATTATTTTAGTTCGTCTTATTTTTCTATGCGTGGTAGAGCTATATCACTTTCCCCCAGGGTTTTTGAATTCAAGTCGGAATGGACCTCACGTTGGCCTGGTTGTTGGAGATCTCGGTTTCATGTGCGCGTAGTTACGGGTTCAATTCCGGCTAGGATTGGTTTGTTCTGAGCATACTTTACCAAAAATTGTAAGTTCCGTTCGTAGAAGCCCATCAGCTCGTTTAGGATGTTATTAACAATTCAGTCATCGGAAAGCTAGCAGCCGAGTATTCTTTATAGATTCATCTACTGTCACTTCGAGAAAAAAATCCGAAATGTGATTAGATGCCGGTTTGCAGTGTTGATATCTCGATATTTGGCCTGTGCCAAAGTTGCCTGAAGCCCTTAAAAATTAAATTCATGTTCAAAACTTTCTCTACCAAGCGGCTAAAGCTTAGTTGGTAGATCGTTGGTTTTGCATTCGGGAGGTCCTGGTTCCAGCGGAGAACCCACTAAGTAATTTATGGGATTGTATCTTCAACTTGAACCCAAGCCGATTCTTTCTCGCGTCATTTCCCCTATCCTATCCCCCGGGCTGAGTCCTAGATTCCTAAAGGCCATAAAGGTTAAATAAATAAACTCAATTCGTCGTTTGTTCCTTCAATTACTGTTAAAATGGATTGGCGACAAATTTCGTAAAGAGAAGTTTCGTCTTGAAGTTTGCCGGAGACTTTTAAATGCTATTCGTAAGCGAGAATTTTCAATCACTTTGAGTTTGTGTATAGCAGTTCTCCTGACTCTGAGAAAGAACGTTCCCAGTTTGCACAACTATAAAGAAAAGCGATTGAATAAAACGGCAGAACCTCCATTATAGGTAGCGTCATGACTTTAGATAACCGACATCCAAAAACTCATATGTAATTTTGATGTTCAAGGATGCTCATTGTTTTTTCTGAAATTCTCGTTTGTCTATCTCTAGTTTCAACTTCGATATTTGGAGATGTTAAGTCAAATTTCAATATTGAAATCGGTAATATACTGTTAAATATTACGAAAGTGTAATTCTGTAAGTTTCGTTATCCGAATTGGTAGTTTTTAGGAGGGCTTTTCTCAGTAACTTTCAAATTAGGTCCTTCCGACATCCTTTTCCTCACCCCACTCAATTATTGTTTGGGATGCCTAAAGGGCATAAATACAGATTCCGTCATTCAAATATTACGTCAGCGCATTTATAGATATTTTAGGTCTTCCTTTCTATACAAAATTTAGCAATGCCCATAGTACGTTCACAATAAGTGTCCAAGAATAATAAGCAAAGTTTTAACCCACCTTCCCTCCTTGGATGCTGACGTAATATTTGAACGGCCTTTCAGGTAATGTAATAACTGAGAGAATTATTACCATTAAATGTCCAATTTTAGGACATCAGGAATCGAATTTCAACCAAGTGCTATTACCGATCCAGGGTTTGGTCTATACTGTTGCAGCTTATGAGCAACAGCTGCACTTTTACTTATCCTTCTTCCCCCCAGTCGAACACTAAATTTCTTTCGCGTTATTTCTCTTTAATGATCCCACGTAAAGTTTTTATACTTAACGTTGGCTTGAAATTTAATTCTCTAATTCCTGTCTTCATTTACTTATCTTTAATTAGTTAGTATAACGATAGTTTCATTTGAAAAACTTAACGGGGGAAGAGAGAGGAGAACTAACAGCGACTGGAGCGTTGCCGCTCAGCTATGGCAAACTTAAAGTGAGAGAACTGCTATAGCGAGCTCAGTTTCGTGTTTTTATTTAACGGTTAAACCGGCATCGCTGTTGCCATAAAAGCAACAGTATACTCTTACGTCTGGACGGATAATAACATTAGGTGACTGATGAAGTAAGCAAATAATAAGGAATCGGAATAGTGAGAAAAGAGCGACATATCCATGTTTTGCAGCGTTAAAACTATTTTCATTCTACTGACCAGGCGTGTAGCTTGTTGAACAACCAAACATATAGGCCAAACTGTCGAAAAATTAAGCTCATAACTTAGTGAACAGGCGAATTCTATCAGAAGCTTAAGGCACTTTATATCCGCCAGGCTTTTAGAGAAAGAGCGACATCCATCACATACAAACACAAAAAAATACAGCGAGGAAAAGTATAAAGAAAAGTGGGGCAGTGCGAATAAAAGGAAGAACTTGGAGCACTGATGCGAATGAAGTAAGGCGGGAAACAGGGGAAGAACCGAGCAATTTGTTCCGTGTTCAATTCATTGGAAATACTAACCAAAGCGTCCAACGGAGTGTGTAAAAGGAAGGAACGGATACTCTTCCTCGGAGAATCCGGTTTGAAATGGCTTTGAATCTCGGGGATGTCCCTTTGCGCCGCCCGGAAGGAAAATGCTCCTCCGAAGAAAAGAAAGAATAGCCTTTTCCTTAGAAAGTCCGGACGGAAAGAGAGAATGCGATAAGCGATAGCTAGCAGCTACCTAAAATAGAACTTGTATGGTTGTCAGGTTTCTTCAAGAAATGATACGAACAATGAGAAAATAAAGGAAAAAGAAATGTATGGAAAAGTGATAGAAATAATCAATAGATATTCGAAATAGATATGTAAAAAAATTCATTTTGGAATTAAATGTTTTAAAGCATGAACGTGGAAGTTCAAACGTACTGATATTTGAATTCTAATAATAAATTACTGTTCAAAGTTGTAGCCCTAATCTAAAGGATGGGACATGAAAGCTTAGTCCTACTTTCAACGTAGAACCTACTGGTTTTCATTCACAAGTAAGTGTTTACAAGGAAGACATCATATAAATACCATCTATGGACAGAAAGGTTTGATTGGTCACCGTTCGGGGGTACAGGTTAGTTCTGGGAGGCAACTGCTATAATAGGTATTACAGCCGAGTGGTTAGTAATTTGTTGTACCTCTGGCATACTAAAGACGGGTTCTTGGTTTAGGATCAACACTGCAGATATAGAACATAAAGCAGACATGTAACTATCAGACTACAGAAGGAGCTCCACATTCTAAAACTCGTACTGAAGTATATTTATTATCCAGCATCTTAGAAACTCACATAATCATTGTTTCATTAAGTATTTAGCATGTTGAGTTATTAAAGAACACTATTCCTTCTAAATATAATATATTGCCATTTGTTACATAACCGTATGTAACATATTCTCCATTTCCGACGTCGAATTCCAAATTGCAGTATTATATTGTCAATAAGTAAGAATGTGCCTGTGTTCACAAACATCTTATTGACTCTAATTTTTGAATTTGGCCAAAGCCTTTATATTTCCTTAAGATGTTACCACAGTAATTGGTATATACACTGTGTCCTGGTATTACGACACCCATCAGCCTAGGTTAATTGTCTATTAATTCCTGAAACAAGAGCGTGTTTCCATTTCGGATGGAGCAGTTGCAAAGAGCAACTTCGTTAAAGCAGAAGGTGGAATCTCTGTAGTTTTTCCCCCGAAATTCTTGATCGATTTAAGGTCTGTGCTTTAGGTACACCAGTTCATCCGGGAGGCGTGATTTTCCATTGTAGCACTCGAACCTGACAAGGAGCATTACCGTAGGGACTGTAGAACTCCCACAACGTGAAGAGCGTGATTTAACCATATTCTAGTATAGTAGGCTTGGGAAGCCGATTCATTGTTTTTAGACCCTCGGGCTATACAGAGTTTTGTGACGTCTGATGCTCCTTGGCCACGTGGTGTTTGTAGGTCATAGCCTGTAGACCTAACCTAACGAAGTACATTCTAGGTTCATTGACCTCTTTTAGGTCATGGCGTATTTAACAGAATGTCGTTCTTATTGTAGACCTAACAGAACGTTGCTATACGGTTATTAATTTTCTAATTAAAATATTTACTTTCTAACGATCGTCGAAATATGTGAGAAAAATAAAATAGATCTTTCTTTGCAGACGTAACCTAAGTTTGATATTAATGAAATTGCAAATTCTCGCCGGTGGTTCCCCGCCAGCGAACGCGATAATAACTTTATTATATGATAAGGATTTTATTACGGATATCATATTTATTTGTAGTAGGGATCATTTCAGTGAATACCACGACGTTTGCCGTCAACGTAGAGAGAACACGTCTCATGACTTGCGAAGAACAACACTTGTTCAACTAATTGTTTCCTCTCACATCGTTCGAAGTACTGGTAGGTCATGATTTACGCATGTGTACTTTGTTGTAATTTCTTGAACACATGGTTTTAAAAGATCAATGGAAAGTAGGTTAATCCTTTTTTAAAATAAATGATTTACCAGAAATTTCTATTTATTTTCTCCCATATCTTTTGATGTTTGTTGAAAAGTAACCTTATTTTAAACTAACTGTTTTACCAGAAATTTCTAGAACTAAGTTATTTTCATATTTGTGGAATTTCTTTCTCTCACATCTTGTGGTGTTCGCGGAGTAGAAGTCAAGAGGAGGAACATGCTAGAACTGGAAAGTAGATTGACCTTTTTTCTATATACTTCCTCTCGCGTTTACCATATAACGGATGCTTATAGAATATGCTAGATTATTACGGTTTGCAAACTAGGTCAGGAGGTGTATATTCTTTCTATAAATTGTTTCTATAGAGTTTAGTTGTAATATAAGTATGATACTGGACGCCACTGAAAGAATCATGCATTTTTACGAGAATCCTAGTGTTGACTAAAGTGATCGACCTCTACCGGAGAATGAAGCATTTTCTCTCGGTATTTTCCGCAGTGCATCTACCTCAAGACTGGAAGTAGAGTTTAATTCAGAGTGAAAATAGATATTGTACTTTTAATGAAGAGCAAAGTGATAGTGTTCTACAGGACAGTTCTAGATTATTTCTTTTCGTGTTTCTTTGTATATAACAAGCTTTCAATAGCTTCAAATATACAATAATCATCAACGTTTAAATTCACACAATTACATGAATTTTTAGTGCGAGATAATCTGGCACTGTCCTGTAGAACACTATCACTTTGCTCCTCATTAAAAGTAGAATATCCATCATCTTCACTCTCTGAATTAAACTCTACTTTCAAACTTGAGTAAGATGCACTGCGAAAAATACCGGGAGAAAAGGTTTCATTCTCCGGTAAAGGTCCATCGCCTTTATCTACACTAGGATTCTCGTAAAAATGCATGATACTTCCAGTAGCGTTCAGTATCACACTTACAACTGTATAGATACAATATTTATAGTAAGACTATACACCTCCTGACCTAGTTTGCAAAACTTAATAATTTAGCATATTCTATAAATGATAATAATAAATCACAGCCATATTCAATCCACTACTGGATGAGGCCTCTCCCCGAAGGGAGGAGTTGGTCTACTGCTTCTACGATGACCATACGGAGCATCCATTATATGATAAACACGAGAGAAAGTAAATAGGGAAAAAGATCAACCTACTTTCCAGTTAAGTTCTAGCATTTTCCTCCTCTTGACTTCTACTCGGCGAACATCACAAGATGTGAGAGAAAGAAATTCCACGAACATGAGAATAATTTAGTTGTAGAAATTTTTGGTAAAACAGCTAGTTTAAAATAAGGACCTAAAAGAGGTCAATCAATCTAGAATGTACTTCCGTTAGGTTAGATCTATAGGCTATGCCCACAAACGTTGACCTACAAAAACCACGTGGCCAAGGAGACTCAGACGTCACAAAAATCTATGTAGCCCAAGGGCCTAAAACAATGAATTGGCTTCCCAATCGTAGTCAGTATGTATGTCCATATTCCTCAGGCTTACGTTGGAATATAATGCACTTAACGGACCCTCGCAACCGCGTATCTTCACGAAACCTGATCTATCCTTCACGGTGAGCACGTGCAGTCTGATAGCAGATGTTTTAAAAGCAACCACCACGTTCGTACACGTCCATATTATTTACGAAGTATGAAGTGCGACTAATCACTTCCTAAGGCCTGCCCCACTTACTTCAGTATTCATTCTTAGTGTTCTTTACACAGTCACAAGCGCTGGACTGGGTTCTTCGTAATTAAGACGTTTATGGAAGGCTTCTTACCCGTAATACACAGGTGTATAGTCCGACCGTAATGACTTGATATCTGGGACAAATGCAAGTCATTTCGGCCGGACTGTATGAGCCTTTCTGCGAAGAATGTATGACACAAACTTCACAGTCGTGGGCATCTGGAGCTTTGTGTTTTGGGATGCATGAGACTGGTCTTTTTGGGAGGGCGAGATACATTCCTGTAATGTCCCTTCGTCTTTCACCTATTTATAACAAAGACCACAGACAATTTAGGTAACTGCCAAATTCAGTAATGCTTTGTCTTTTCATGCCCTCAATTGTACTGCTTATTGTAATGCTCTTTTTAACCTCTGAAACTACAGTGTATACTGCCGTCACCATTTTATATAACTTATCGATCACATGTTTGATACATGTGCGTACCATGCTGTGTGGTGGTGTCCATAAGTTTTTCACGTGGAGAGGAGATAAGAATCCTTCAGCACTAACTAACGAACTTATTGGATTACGGAACTCGCAAGTTCATCGTCACAGTGGGAGACGTTCGCCATAGGATTCTATCCTGGGCAAGAACAAGCTAGATTTAATCACGAACACCTATGTCAAAGATCTCGTCTAATATTGTCCTTCCAACCATGTCTCGGTCTTCCCAACGGTATCTTTCCGTCCGGCTTTCCAACCACATTGGAATAACATCTTTTCCTCCTTCCGAGCTACATGACCTGCCCATCTTGATACTAATTTTAAGCATAATTTACCTTTTACGTTGCGAAAGAACGTGACAATTGGGAATGCTGCTCAACATAGTAAGGCGTTCGCTATGTTCAGTTGAAAGATTTAGCACGAGTTTCATGGAAAAAATATGCAATCAGGGCAGCCTTCTGCATATGGAATATTGCTACTCGCCTGTGTTATCTGCCGCTAGTAAAATTGATACTTACAGCCGTCTCTATGTGAATACGTAAGATTTCATGTATTTCGTTCCAAGCGCATGTATTGGAACAACATTCTACCACGCTAAGGCATCTTGCCATTAACTTTTATGTATTTTGATA
Organism: Lepisma saccharinum; assembly: GCA_022664845.1. Classification (NCBI taxonomy): domain Eukaryota; kingdom Metazoa; phylum Arthropoda; class Insecta; order Zygentoma; family Lepismatidae; genus Lepisma; species Lepisma saccharinum. The sequence continues at coordinate 3,596 of JAGDQP010004029.1, read as the reverse complement.
TCGTGACTCATTCATATAAAAGATCTAAGAAGGAAGTTTTCTCATTGGATGGTTAATCCAGTCATCTGTTCCAATCAGTGTTAACTATAAAAAAGAACGAATCAAATGCAAATTACTTTTGTATACTATGCATCGTTGAATGACAACAGAAACGAGCAAAATTCAATTACTTACGCACAACAGCTCAGTTACTTTTCCTTTAAGATCTTTTGAAGAAATAATTTAATCATAGAAGGATGATAACCTATTTTTGTCAGTAACTGGCAACGCTGCATTCCTCGCCCGGGGATTCACCTTTTTTTTAAAAGCACCCACAATGTTTGCCCCGGTTGCGTTAAATGAGTGTCATTAGAATTCCAATCGGTGAAAGCACTGCCACCACACTTGCTTGCTTTCCCCCGCAGCAGCTTTGCCACAAGTCAACTCCTCCCCTTCTTTACTCTACTCCCTTGCCATCTTTCCTTACAGCCACCACCACACACACACTCAAAGTACGCTATTAGATTTAATAACAATCGCGCATCGCGACCTCAAAAGAACCTTTCCTCCCTTTTCTCTTCAGTCTCTTGGCTTCGGAAAGGCCGCAAAATCAATTCCTTGAAAATTCGCGATGGAGGGATAACTCAGAAGGAAGATATCCTGTGACTACCTTCTGATAACACTCGTGTAATGTATGCTAAAGTTTCACAGGGATACTTTTCACGACAATGTTGCAAAATCCACAAGCTAGTGGAATGCACTTAATCAAGGGAATTAAAGAGAGGATGGCGGCGAGTGGGACATGCCAGCAGCGAGCGACAGCGTTAGCAACGATTATGTTTCTCTTTCATCTCACCACCTTCTCGTGTTTTGATGAGTTAAAGACATGATTGCCAGAGAGCAGCAGTAGGTCTTTCATTCCTTTAGACTACTTTTCATTTAGGTCTCTGTAAAAAGTAACAGCTTTATTTTGAAAGAAATGACTTCGACAAGATTCGCATTTAAGTTTTTTTTAAATTTATTTATGATTAAATACTATTTTTATTAGTTGATCTCTCGTCAGTGTGCTAACTGATTGATTGACGTGTTATTGATGTCCTAAACGAGCTTCTAAGGACGGGACGTTCAGGTTTTTGGTAAAGTGAACTCCAATGCACTCCGTGATCGACCCCGGTGAACCCATGACCATCAGAACTGAAACGGATCGCCGTGTCAGTAGGGTCAAGTTTTGGACCGTGTCGCCAGATTTAGGTTTCAAACCCGGTAACCCGGAGAACAAAACTGAGTGTTTAATTATTTCCTTGCGTTTCAACAGTTTATCAGAAGTGACCAAGACCGAAGACACACCCTGGAACAGTGGAGCACGAAGAATACGATGCTAAAATTCGAAGTTAATTATCTTTCCAAGAACGGATCAAACTGGTCAAGTTTCGGGCCGGGTCACCAAAAGTGACACCGTTTCAACTCTGGTGACCAAGCGCATAGAAAGCGAGCGCGCTAACTTGTCAGCCACCCCGAGGTCAGTGTGGTAACTATTATACAGTACAGAACAGCAACATTTGCCTGGAAACTTCATAGAGGCACAATTATATCGTAACGTAAATATAAAACTGATAAGAAATAATATGTATATTAAATAATACATCGGCCCCAGAAGTGTAATTTTATTTAAAAGCTAATGTTTCAGTTTCCATTTATTTATGGCCTTTAGGCATGGTTCGGGGCGGAATAAGGTCGGGGGGAAAGGATGCGTGGAGTCGGTGAGGTCCTATCTTGAAGGTACCATGCCTGCGTTTGCCTGATGTGACGGAAAAGCTGTAGAAATCAGTAGGCAGGATGGGCGGCCGCTGGTATCGAAACCAGGACCTTCCGAATACGAAAACAGCACTCTACTAGAAACGCTTCCAGTGCTTAAACTATTGATATATCGTTCGTTGTTCCAGTCCTTTGTTTCCTTGAAACTATTTAATTACGTAAATCAATTTCTTTTATTTTTGAAAACTTACTATATTATTTATAGTATATTTACAGTATTCACTAGATTTATTATTTGAGGTGGTGTAAATCTGCGTAGCTTTTCTCTTGCTGACCAATAGACACTCACCTTCATTACAAGAACCACATAATCAGATTCTTGTTTGTTTGCTTTTAAGATTTTCTCTCTTTTGGTAGTATTTGTGTTACATGAAACAAGTTTTGTTGAACATATCAGTATGCGGGGAGATATAAATCTATACAATAAAAAACACATTTAGCGAAAAAAAAATCTACACCGCTAAAACATGTCAAGAAATAGTAAGATGGTTCTTGGATTCTCCTGGGGTAAAATATTCCGGATGATTACTAGTCTGTCATTCGGATCTCCGGGCAGAGACTGCTCTAGGGGGCTCTGAGAACAGGATTAAGAAAGACAGAATAGGAACGTGGAACGTACGAACATTATACCAAACGGGCGCTTTTCAGGTGGCGGTACGCGAGACCGAGAAGTACGATCTACACATATTAGCGATACAAGAAGTTCGGTGGGAGAGTCAAGATAGCATGCTACAGGGCAATTACACTTTGTACTACAGGAGAACACAGTCTCACGATTTCGGAACAGGATTCCTCATTAAGAACAGTATCCTTCAGGCGGTTCAGAATATAGAGTTCGTAAACGAAAGACTATCGTACGTTACGATACGTACTCAATCGTGCAACACGGTTTTATTAAACGTCTATGCTCCGACCGAGGTGGTTACTGATAACGACAAAGATATATTCTACGATGAGCTAGAAAGGCTGTTTGACCGATTATCGAAGTATAATTCAAAATTGTGTTGGGTGATTTCAACGCAAAGGTAGGGAGGGAAGAAAAATATAGACCTACTATAGGCAAATACAGCCTTCACAAAAAGACTAACAACAATGGAGAAAAGTCTGATAACTTTCGCGATTTCGATAAACTTACTGGTAAAGAGCACGTACTTTGAACACAAATACACATGGGTATCTCCGGATGGCAAAACTCTATCAGATCGATCACGTTTTAGTAGATAGATGAAGACACTCCAGCGTAATGGACGTTAGGTCGTACAGAGGAGCGGAAGGTGGCATCGACCATCATTAGTGATCACAAAGGTAAGAGGAAAGCTATGCATCGCGAACAGAGAAAGCAAGGAGTCAAAACAACTGAAATTCGAAGTTAAACGAAGTTAAACAACGAACTCCGAGCATAAAAGCAGATTACCAACTCGAACTCTCAAATAGGTTCCAAATCTTAGCCGACTGCAGTGATAATAATGATGATAATGAAATTGATGTAGGTAAGATGTGGGAGGCAGCTCGTTAAAAAGTTAAGAGCGCAGCGAAGGAACGTGCAGGTGAGAAGAAACAGCAGAAAAACAAACCTTGGCTTGATGAAGAATGCCTTAAGTTTCACGAGGAACGAAAACAAGCAAGGCAGCGATGGGTAAGTAATAAAAGTGAAGCAAATACCAACCACTACAGTAACGCGAAACGAAACGCCACACGCGGGTTCAGAAACAAAAAGCGAAAACACCTGATGGAGAAAATTCAGGGGATAGAGGAAAACGGCAAGGCAAATAACATACGAGATCTATACAAAGGGGTAAACT